>NIVC01002061.1:0-141837 GCA_002269645.1 Macrostomum lignano | reverse complement strand
TAGACCGAGATTCGCTCCAGCTGCAGGTCCGAGTCTCCGTGGTAGGTGCCGGTTGGTCAATACCGTGCTCGTCTGAGATCACCTCCCAGAACTGTCGGAACAGATGAAAATCTGGCTGTATTGGCTACATTCACTAAAAATAGAATATTTATACACAACAAAAGGCTTACCTTGGCACCGATTTGATTGCCGCACTGCCCAGCTTGGATGTGAACAATTTCGCGCATTTTATTCGGTAAATTTGAATTTTATACCGTGCAGCAATCTGGGGCGCTCTTGTTGAATTATTTAGACCGATGCGAAATCCTCTGGGTTCACTGAGCCAAGTGCGAAAGTTGTCAGCAGAATTAGCAGCTCTTTATTATTTTTACTGACTGTACCTTGAGAATTCCTATGTTAATTCTACCAGTATTAGGACAAATTGATGCACTTAAACTTGCAGGCCTTCTGTCTGTGGCCAAGAGCGCTGTAGGAGGTTATGCAAGCAGGTTGGCTGTCTTTAACTTTTGCCGCAAGTCTATGGTAGCTAATAGGTTGACTCAAGCGTACGAACCCCTTTGAAGTCCAGCCACTGGATGTTAGAGCACACATTTTTTCTTGTAAATTAATTTACACACGTAGAAATTTCATTAGCATATAATGTCCAAGCGGCTATTGTGATAATACATGTATGTCCTTGATCTGTAAATTTATAGCATCCTTGTTTTCGGTACAAATTATGCTGAAGTTATGCCGGAATTATGTATCGACGAATTGATTGGCAGTATTGCTCGATCTACAAGAATATAGAGCCAGTACAATATTATTTCTATCTTTTTCATATGTAGTAAAGGGGCGCGTCTGACTCTCGCGTCACGACCTCCGGTTGGATCCCGTGCGTGGCCGCATTAATTTGGGGCTTGTGAGCACGAAAATGGCCGTGGCTTGTCGTCCGATTCGAATTCATAAGGGTCAGCCCCCAAAGTACAGAGAGTGTACATGTCATGATTCGAAAGTCAGGGCCGCTGTACACCCTAGCGCTCGGGTGGCTATTTGCTCAGCTCTGGGTTCATGTTGAGGCTTAGCCTCGTCGTCGGCAGATTCACCGCTCGGTTCATTTATTATGGCAACGTCAAAGTTGCGGATCGCCTGGTTCTGGTAGAACAAAACTTGATCTGTACTCAGGTTTTAGACGCAAGGATCACTAGACTGGAAGTCTAGAAGAAGAGGTAACTTCTAGTGATCCTTGGTGCAGACTGCCACTGAGAGGTTTTCGTCCGCGCTGGAGTCCACCAGAGCCCTGTTGTGGCAGCAGACCAGTGTTGTCGATGAAATCTGAGTTGGGCTCGAACAGACTCTGCTCGACATACGATGGCCCCTTGACTGGGATGATGACGCGGCTGCGGGCTGGGATGGACACTGTGCTGGCAACTCGGGCGATCACAACGGTGGGCACTACTCTGCAGACCTACGTGGAGCTCCTATCCCGCAGGATTGCAACCCTGGTTGACCCTAGTTGAATAAAAGACTAGAAGACGGCTAGAAATTGACACTAAAAAAGTTGACCACACTTTTCCGATAGTATCCATGCTGAGCATGCATTCTGGCTGAATGCCAGAAACCAGCGTCACCTGGTGCTCCATGGGCGGCAGCGTTGCGCTCGCTGGAGACTCCAAACGTCGATCATAGATTTCGACTGGTGTGCTGAGCGGTGGATGAAGCTGATTGGCGACTCCCAGAAGTCATAGCAGTGCACCTGATACCAGCGTTACCTGTAAGCCGTGTCGAACAGCCACCATCAGAACCGGTCAGCGATGCTGGCAGAAAGATGGCAGATAGATCGAGACAGTTTGGGTCTTGCTAGACAGGGCTGGTGATGGCCCGCACTCACCAGTCCTCAGAAGTTTTCCGAAGCCGGTGTCGGTCAAAGCTCAGCTGGGGTGTCCTTTGCCTGAACAGCGGCTGCACACAGATAGCACGACAGTCACCTTTCAGTGTCTCGTCGTGCTCAGAGCGTGCCTTTCTATAGAGAAGCATAAGCGCTTAACACAGTTCCCTCAGCGCCTCTCCTTGGCGCCACTTCCGGCTCTCGAACGTGGACATGGGGCAAAAAGTGTTTTCCTTTTCTCCGTAGATCCTGGCCAGCTCCTGCTTTTCGTCTTGGTAGCGGTGGCTGGATAAAAGCAGCTTCATTCTTAGTGCCATCGAGATGAAAATTTTCTCACTTAGTGAAGGCGAGGCAAAGACAAACCGAGTGTGGCGACGGCGAGGCAACAAAAAGCTAGGGATGCACCCCAATTCAGTCGATAGTATTTCTTTCGTGTATTGTCGAAACAAATTGATTAGACAGGATTTAAAAATATATAGATTAGCGAGAAAAAAATTCCTAACGCGAGCAAACCCCAGTAGCCACAAAGGTGGCGGCCCAAATAGGCACACGGCGTGTACAACGCACCCACCACCCCACCAGACAGCCAACACCCAAACAGCCCCCTTGCACTAAAGGCGGTTAGTCCTCGCGGGCTCGCGCAAACCGATGCATTATTGCGACAACTTCTCACTAACAATTCCACCCTCAAGTTACGCAACTAGGCCGCCGCGAGGAAAGGAAAGTTGATTGAATCAATAATAAACGCCAGTCGCACAAAATCATGACATTTATTTTTATGCAATATGCCGTTAGAATCGCGATGCCTAATAAACATGTAGGAACCCCTCGCACGCGGAAGTGTGGAGACTCTGCGTGGCATCCTGGATGACGCGGCGCAACAAATCCAGGGGAAGCTGCTGCCAAGCGTTTTCAATGGCATGACGCAGCTTCGCAACAATCTGTGGTGGATTCTCTTTTCGAATGAATACTGCGTTTTAGGAAGTCCCAGACATGCTAGATGGGATTCATGTCTGGGGACCGAGAAGGCCAGCCCAGAGTGCGCAGCTGTAGCTGTTCTTTCAGTTGACTAACAGCATCGGCTTGGTGTGGCGGCGCGCTGTCTTCCTGGACAACCCCCAAGTGGCAATAAGCTTCGCGCGTGTCGTAAGCTGCGTCACTTGCAAGAGAAAAAAAGAGAGAAAAATTCATCTCGCTTGGAAGGTGGAACGTTTTACTGTTGCTGAGTATAAACTGACCGAGTATATTACTCGTATTGTATATGCTCCATAGACCCTAGAGTATTAGCAACTACTCAGAATGAATTACGAGACTGAAAACTAAAAATAGAAAGCCAAGCGTACTGTTGGCAAATGCACAGAGCATTGCAACTCAATACGAGCATATAGGCAGCAGCTAGACTTGACGTGGCTCACAAAGTGCTCACGCTGGGCACACGGCAAACAGCTGCTTATACAGCGGTGCAACTGAGCTCTGCAGAGTTGGTGCAGGCAAGCTCAAACAAAATCGATTGCTCACTGTGCTTCATAATGTCTCCATAGCTTAATATATCTACGCCTTTATTCGGTAAGAATTGCTACCGAGCTCAAGTCAAAGCTGCCTCAGCCGGAGAGTTTAAGAATAAACAGAATGCAGTTCTCGTACATATACTACCGAGTGCTACACCGGCACAGCGTCTGTTTGTCTGCGGGACTCTGCCTGCTGCTTCTACTCGGCCTTGCAGCCTCCTTCATCAGCGCCTCGTCATCTCGCTACACCGACCGACGCGGCGATCGTTGCGCCTTATCAAACGAGCTGGCGAGCAGGCGACCGTCGATTTTTACGCGAATCATCCAGCGCAAGGCGCCGGCCACCATCCTGTACGAGGACGAGCAGGCCATCGCTTTCCTGGGACTCAACCAGGTGGTGCCGATCCAGTTTCTGGTGGTGCCGAAGAAGCAGCTCGCCACGCTTGAAGAGGCTCAGGATTGCGACGAACAATTGTTGGGCCACCTGTTCATGGTTGCTAGGCGAGTTGCTAAGCAGAGAGGTGTTGAGCACGGATACCGGATGGTGCTGAATAATGGAGATGATGCACTCCAGGCTGTGCCACATTTGCACATGCACGTGTTTGCCGGGCAGACCATGAACTGGCCGCCGGGAACTGGCAGGCGGTGGCGCGGTGGCAAGAAGTGATGCATAATCCGATCATGGACAACTGAAGCAGTAGGACGCTACAGTCGACTTTCTTAGAAATGAAGCCGATACGGAACGTGTATTTTTTTGTATCGCTAGTTCATTTGTAGTATGCTCTTAAGAACGCAATGAGGTCACGCCATAGCAAATTCGGTTGCGAAATATCGATTTCTCTATATCACACTAAAGGCAGTAGCAATTCTACGGTTATGAGCATGAGTTCCTTACCGGCCTCCAGATCATTTCTAAGAAAGTGAAGTGCAGCGTTCTTTTACATGTAGTTCAGTTGTCTGTGAATCTGATCACTGACAAAATCTGAACCTAATTGTAATTGTTACAATGTTTCATAGAGTAATTAAAATTTCTAATGCAGCTTGCCTAAGTTTAATTTACCGTAAGGAATTCTTGGTTCAATATTTGTATGTAGAATTTTGTTTCTTTAGACGTCGATTATGCTTTTTGGAAGTTTTTACAAGTGGCACAAGCAAATATAGCTGATATACGAGCATGCCCGGATAACTTTAACGTGGGAGGGCATCTCCTTCCATCTTTATCGACGCACCTGTGACCCCAGCCAAAGGATATTTTAATTTTCAATGCTTTTATCACAGAACTAGACCAACGGATATTCCAGATTTTAGGCATTTACACTTCACTGTAGCTTGGAGGTTGGCCCTCAAGGGCGTTAATCGCACGAGCGGACCCGAGCCGAGATTCCAAATAACTTGTAGAGCCCCAAATTACTGTGACTTGAAGTGACTAAGTCTGCACTTGGAATCGAGCCTGGTTCGCTGGCCCATAAGAGAGCCGGGCTGGACCACTGGGCTACAGCCCCTTCGCAGGTGCAACATGGCTTTAAAAGAGACGTGAATTTAATCAATGGTAAGGGCTCGTACACCTGTGTGAGTGTGGGCCTGTAAGTAGCAAGGACCACTAGAATTCTAGTGGTCCGTGGTAAGGAGACTGCGTATGTATCCGCGGCCGGCTTGTGTGCCTGCTCAGGCCATAGTTGGCGGAATGGGTAGTAGCTAGCTAATGCCTCTCGCAGGTTGTGTGACAATGTCGCTTAAAGTGCAACAGGATGTACACAGCCCCCAGCCTCTAACTAAAATGACGCATCTGTTGATCGGTAAACTTAAAAAATGTATAAGAAATTAAACTTTATTGATACCGCAAAATAGGAGCAAAATTAAAAGACAAAATGCTACCAGTGAATCAAATGCTAATTGGTGACAATATTTGCGCAATAATTAGAATATATGATTCACTTTTTAAGCAGCTTCGCAAGTTAGGACCGCGTCCTGCTTATTGGAGCACTTTAATTTGCGTCTCTACTCCAAACCCTCTGATTTTGATTGATTCTGATTTTGATTCTGATTCTGAACCCTCTGATTTTTAGAAAAAACGAACATTCAAACCACTTTTCTTGGTTTCTATTCAGTAGGCACTTATTACTATAGATAAATAATTGAAATGATTAAATAAAGTACTTCGAAGTACATGTATGTATTTAAAACTTCAACATGAATTGGTATATCGTAAATTTTTATTAGCTACCGACGATAGGTAGACATGGCTCGTTTGAAGATTTTAATTTAGATAAAAAACGTTTTAAAAGGATTAAAAGCAGAACAAAGCAGCTTTTATAAAAAAGCCTTGCGTAAATATGTAAAAAAACAGGTAGCTAGCTATTTATAACAAATTATAACTAGACTCAAGGTAAGATATATAGGTTGGGCGCCGTTAGCTATTGTTACAAAGTAGCTATATTTAATTGGTTAAGGAGTGGAATCTGGAATAAGCAAAAACAAACAAAATAGCTTACAAGCTAAAAATGAGGCTCAATTTAAACACACTTTATTTCCAGGAAAATTTTCGAGAGATCATGTATCTGTGGTAGCTAGTCCAAAAAATACATGTAAAGCTCGCTCTTCTCCACCAAAAAGGAATGTAAAGAAGAAAAAATTAACAAGTTTAACTAAAAAAAATTAAATTTGGGTTTGTTTTTATCTTTCGTGCTCGGGTATTATTTGCTACATCGCTGGTTTCCATAGATTTTTTAAATAAAAGTCAGAGTGGGCTATTTGCACTGTAGTTTCTTTATTTCTTTAGTAAGAGTTTGCCTAAATCCTTGAAGTCTTTTGTCTATAGGTTGGTGCTAAAAAGCCCGAACTTCCTTCGATCGTTTTCAAATACTTTTAAAACTTAAGAAATGAATTTCGAAATCATTAAGTCTGAATTTCCCGGTTTTAAGACGATTTTTTCCGTGTCTCCAACTTTTCCCGTGTCTCCAAATTAGGTATGCCACCACGTCCCTTTTAATTGCATGTAAGATTTCTGTAGCGAAAATATTTTTAAGTAACTTGCGGAAGCTGGTGGATGAATAGAGCGATTTACATGTAGCTATTCTAATTAAAAAATAAAATCTACTGTAGTGCTATACTGACAGACTTGAAGACTACTACAATAATTAAAATATTCTCAATTAAAATTTTTAATGAACACATAAATCACGGCAAGACAAAAATTAGCTACAACATAAACTACGTAGTTCATTCGTAAGTATCGATTGGACATCGTACATTATAAGGGGTTGCATGGATGAAGTTGTAAAAGCTAAAAACTACGAGTTGAAAATGCCAAATAATTTTATTTGAAGGCCAAATTTTTCTCTATTTTAAATGTTTGTCGTACATTTACTTCATTAAACCAATAGTAGCTAGCTATACTTTGGGTATTGTTACTCGTAATTTAAAGTCCGATTTTTTAACTAAGAGTGAAAAATAGCTCGTAACAAGATAGCTAATAAAAATATAGTTCGACCGGATGTACATGTAAGACAAAAAGCGACAATTTTTTATTTCGTTTTAGGTTTTAGTAGCTATTTAAAACTGTTTTAGAGACCTGAACACCACCGAGCCCAGCTCAAACACAAATTATCAACAGTCTTTGAAACAAAGATCAGACCGATAGTCTGTAAGAATTCCACGTCCATTAATTTTTAGACACATTCAATTTGAAGAAAACGTCTTCTAGCTGGTAGATTCAATTATTAGTATTAAAATTAAAATTTCATACTTAAACTAAATTTTAGATCTTTTCTGGCAGCTAAGCAGTTCAAAACCTGGATAATCTGTCAAAAAGTCATGTTGATGTGAAGGCATTCTGATTCCATTGAATAAAACTAAGTGAAAATCATAGCTCGTATCCCTTCATAAAGAACATTGTACTCGTAGCTAACACTTTACAGTAGTTTTAAAAACTGCGATAACCTTACAGAAGACCTCGAAGACTGTTGATGGCGTCTTCCTTTGAGACGTCCTGCCAAGCGGGCGGGATCTGGCCGAGTCCTTTCTGCCACTTCTCCTGTAGCTGCCGCTGATATGTCCAGCAGAACCACATCCAGAATTTTGCCGAGTCATTGGCTGCGTCCGGTACGATCTCCCAATCTGGAAATTGCTTCTTGTATTCCTTGTACGGATGCCGAACTTCTCGACGTGCGGCGCGACTTGTGTCGGAAGAACATGATTCAGATGTCTTCCCTTCTCGTTTGCACACATTACAAGTGAATTTAGATTCACCTTTAACAGAATTTTCACATGTTTTAAAGCTTAATTCATCGTTACTGATTTTATACGTCCCACAAACAGCCTTAGGTCGATGCTGAATGCAGCAATGAGGGCTTCCATCGGTTTCGCAGTGATTCGGGTCAGCTTTCTGACACGGCTCTCTACAGAAGGGGCACTGCTCTTTGCAGCCCCACAGAGTCTGAATCACGTCTGCATAGAGAGTTTTCTCTCCATGCCACTCTACAGAATTCTCAGTGACAGCATTGTAGTGGGAATGCAGATCCGATCTCAGCTTAAATAAACCGTCAAGCAAATAACTTTTCATATCGCCAGTGGTGGCCGATTTGAACTGCAACATGTTTTGCAGGTTTCGAGGCAGAACTGCAAGCTCATTTCCTGCGGCCTTGCAAAATCCATCGATCCACGATGAAAGATTCTTTGAACTGCTGGCTGAAAGTTCTGCGGCAGTTTTAATTGATTCTAAGATTGGATCCACCAGTTCGGATAGAATAAGATGACAGAATAATGAATCTTTGTCTGTTCGCTTCTTGTGAAATAGCCTCTTTTCTGCGAAATCCGTTACCCATTTAAGAGCTGACGAGTGTGGATTCTGACTGTACTGAATAATAGAATCGAAATCATCATTCCGAGCCTTGTCAGTGAGCACCGTGACGATTAATTGGTATTTTGTTGTGCCGATATTGGTAATTATTTGCCTTTTTAGGATTCTCTCCATTCGCGCTTTGACAGCATCTTTGATAACGACGGCCAGATGATCTCGGCAAAAGTCTGCTGAAATTTTAGAATGGTTGTGCTGCTGAACAATGTTTTGAAACAAGTTCCACATCTGATCTTTTGACAGCGCCAATTTGGCTTTGAGACTTTGCCCCTCGTGAAATTTTTCATCCATTTCGATGAAAATTGGATAAGTGAATCTCAGTGCGTGAGTCACAAGTTTGATTTCAAGGGCTGGTGTTGAGCTAATGCCGCGCTTGTCTAGTTTTCCATTTACTTGCTCCTCGACTCCTAGCCGAATGGCTTTCTGAATCGCTACAACGAACTGTCTCTGAAACCCTGTGGTCTGTTTCTTCATATCATCTATAATTGGAGCGATTGATGTCAAAATATTGTTGCAGGACTTTTGAACTTCCTGTTTTGTAGCTTCATCTGCTTCATCCAAACGATTTTCAGCTCCAGATAACAAATTTTTAACTCCTTGAGTGAAACGTTGAACACTTGAAGGTTGGACCTGAATCAACTGAAAAGAATTCTCTTCTTCATTTAAAAACTCCGTCAAAACAGCAAGTCTATCTTCACCAGAATTTATTGGTTTTTTTTCAAGATAATAGCGCAACATCTTAATGTTGGTTTCATAAAGTTCCTCCAGACATAAAACAATTTGCGTTTCGATACGCTGTGTCTCGTCGGTTGACTCAACAGGCAGGTCATCCATGAACATTTGCCATTCCCTTTCAAACCCTCGTTTCAAAAACTGCACATCCAAGTTTTGACCTCGAAACTGCTTTGCTAGATTTTTTGCTTTTGCGAGGATCCGACGCTCCATCTCTGCATTTTTCCGCTCCCTTTCGGTGTCAGCTTTGTGGCGCTCCGTCATGATGAAAAGCTTTTTCTTCATTTCTTGTTGCAGATCCTTGGAGAAGTTTTGCAAAGCAATAATTTTTCGTTCCTTCCACTCAATTGCATACTCGCTGTATTGGCCCTCCTCGAAAAACTTCTCAAGTCGGCTTCGGCTACTTTCCAGGTGTTTACTGACGAGGCCTTGAAGTTCACTCAAATTTTGCTCCCGAACTTTGCAAAGCTCGGTAACATCACGGCACTTTTTTATCTGAATTGACGCCTCCCTGTTAAGCCATTCTTCTGCAGCTTGTTCCATGAGATTTTTTGCCTCGAAAAACTCTGCTTCCATTTGGCTGTAGGCTTTAGCTGTATGGTGTTCTTGAAACTGAAGACGAAATCCTCAGATAGGATTGCTTTCCAAAGATCGGCGAGACGGCAGGAGAATTCGGGAAAGCTGAGAAAGTGCTTTCTTTCCCCTTCAAGAAGATGTAGCAAATAGTCTTTGATAGCCGACACCTTCTGTGCGTATCCAGGGTTCACTGGAGCCATCGGAGGGTCGCCCTGCCAAAGGTCTGACATGTAAAAAATGTCGGACTCTTTTTCAAATGAAATAATGTCAGTGAAGCCGCAGACACCACGCAAACCTTCTCCCTCAGCTGCCTCTTTCGTGATAGTGTCCAGTGTCTGCTGCATTTTGAATGCTGCCTCCTGCATCAGCTCTTTAGCTCCAACTGCAGGAACATTTTGGTGGATGAAGATGCAGTGCCTGTGCAAATCCTCATCCTGTTAGCCATCTTCATTCTGATAAAGGCGTGAATCGCGATCTGTAGGATATCCTTCATCTCGGCTGAGTTTTCGCCCTTGATGTTAATTATTGTTACGTCGCCCAGTCCGATGACCAGTGTAGCCAGCTCGTTGTCATGGTGATGCTTGTCCAGACCCAGCTCCGGAGCTCTCAGACCCTCGGTGTCGAGCACAGCGACATAGTCGAACGGCATTCCCGACTCCACCGGAACCAGCTGCAGAAATGCGCCTCGAGTGCAGCGACCTGCGCTCACTGCGAACTTCAGTCCGAACATGGTGTTGAGCAGAGTGGACTTGCCTGAGCTCTGCAGACCGAGCACGGAGATCACGTAGATCTTCTTGTCACCGACCAGCTCCTGGCAGCTCTTGAGGATAGCAGAGATCCAGGCAGACGGGATGTTTCCAGCGTCGCCATCCAAAAACTCCAAGGGGACTCCCCAAAGAAGCAACTGAGCAAACAATTTCGGTAGCGGCTGTACAAAATTTAGGAGACTTCGAGGAACACGGTTTGGATTTCCACTAGAGGCTTCAAAAATTTGGCCAACTTCTCGAAACACATTTTCGAGTCCGACTGAAGCATCTAGTGTAATTTTCTGTACAGAGGCTAATGTGACTATAGGATCAGAATCCAGCTTTCGTCTATTTTGCGTATGATCCCGAAGCTCGTTGCATTTCTTCTGCAGCTGAGGCAATAGTTTCCTTGACTTATTGTCGAACGTTAGTTTCATCCATTGCAGCAGAAGTTTTACTGCGAGTTCAGCATCTTCGCTTTTTATTAAATTTAACAAGGATTTCACAAAAACGATGATGAACTCGCTCAGTCTTTCACAAATCCTAAGCTGTGCACTTCTCTTTTCCATTCTCATTTTTTGGCTAATCAGTTGATCTGTTTGAGCTGTTTTTGCAGCGTTCTCCACCTTGTAGAGCTTGCTGACCTCCAGCCATAAGGTTTGCAATGGCAGATGCTTCTGTTTAAATTGAGCTGATTTCTCAGAGACAAAATATTTCATTATTTCCAGAGACAAACGCTTTGTTTGCGATACTTTTTCGCTCTCATCCAAGTTTGCGCGCCGAATTTCGAGTTTTTCCATCTGAAAACCCTCGCATTTGCAAATTTGGGCGTTCAGAATGAGTTCTATTTCTGAGCACACCTCTCTTTCACTCTTCCTGCCCTTTTTTCTAAACGCAAAAACACTACCGTTGCGCTGCAGAAAAGCTTCGTGCTCGGTGCGAAACTCAGCCTTCGAAATTGTGGTTGCTTCTGTCTTGTACAAGACAAGGAGAAGCGTAAGTCTTGTTTCGAGTTTTTGTAGCAGCGTAAAGCACTCAGGATTAACAAAGCTCTGCGCATCGATAAACACAACCACTATTTGTGAAATTTCACTCAAGATCCCCGCTTGTTGGCTAAACTGAAGCAAGTCGCCCCGCAAGTTTGCCGCTAGAAACGGTGCTTCAAATGACTTGCGGCTGGAAACGGGCAGAAAGACTGTTGCTTCGACAAGCCCGTTGCTTAAAACTCTGCGACTATGCCCACCGGTGCAGTCCCTGTGAAAAAATGTTGCATGGTCATTTCCGTTCAGGAGAGAGTTGAGCAGGCGAGATTTTGACTCGGGCAGCTCTCCGATTCTAACAAAGGAAACGACTTTAAACTTTTGATCAGATATGAGACTTGTGGATACGTAAGTGTCGTTTTGGTCGCGAAACTCCACAACAATGTCTCTTAAGCTCCAGTGGCTCATTGTCAGCGATTTTCCATTGTAAAAAATGAATGGAAATGCCAGTTTGCAGGCAAACAAAATTTTACACAGAACCTGTTGCACCTCTTTATCACAGCACTGGTAACATGTTATGAGAATATCTATTGGATTCAAGGCGTCATCCAAATCAGCATCATCATCTTCTTCCAGCAGCATTCTGCTGGCGGACGGCTTATTCGGTGAATTAGTTTTCGGGACCAGGTCTCTGACTGTCCCATCATAGCTCATCAGTCCTCTTAGCAAGCTCCATGCAAGCGCATTGTCCCCTTTCTTCTTTTTTGCTCGAATAGAGGCTCGTAGAAGGCTTTTGAAGATGCTCCGTTGTTTCTTTACTTCAACCGGTTGGTCCATTGGTTTTATATCGACAATTTTGGCTAATTGGCACAGACGAATTTTCTCTGGGAAATACTCAGTCAAGTACAGCTCGGAAACCAGGTTTCTCTGGTGTGTTTTTACTTGACTTCGACGGGATTGAGCTTGACCATTCCTCTCTATTGTCGAGCCTCTTTCGTTCTTTGATTTTTCAGTGGGCAGACTGCCGCTTTCAACTAAGGATCGACGGCCAGACCTAGTCATTTCGTCCAGTTGATTACCAGTACAAGATTTACTGACAGCTTCTTGCTGTTCTGTGCCTTGCTCATCTGTTGCCTCTTCTTTTTTCGATTTCTTCGAAAATCGTTTAAACAGGGGAAATTTAGTTTTCTTTGGCTTTTCTGGCTTTGACACTGCCTCATTACTTTGCGGCTGACTATCATCGAATACTTCTTCTTGACGATCTTCCCCAGCACTGGTGACCTCCCTTTCGTCAGTTCTTTCTGGATTAATTTGCGGGTATAGACTGCCTTTTGACGATTCAGTCGCAAATTTTGCCGTCTGTTCTTGATACTGTTGAAATTGGTCCGACTGAGAGGGCGTTTCTAGTGGTGCCACTTGCTTACTTGAATATTCTAAGCCTGCAGGAACGTGTCCTGTCTGATAACCAGGCTTCTTGAGAGCTACGGACTGCTCAGAAAGCTTCGGATCGCTGTCAGGGATGCAGGTTTCTGAGCTATCTTCAAAAACTTCTGCCTTATGACGTTGTTCATTGCTTTTGACGAATATTTGTTCCTGCTGCTGCTGCTGCTGCTGCTGCTGCTGCCATTGACTCTGCTGCATTTGATGATTCATTTGACCGTGGAACTGCGATTCCAAGTAAGGCTGCTGGCCAAAGTAGTTCAACTGTGGATGCATGTAGTGATGATTGTCTGGATGTCCAGAAAATGGTAGCGGCATTGTGGAAGAAAGTGGAACAGCAGGAACCTGCGGTCCAGTTGGTTGGCCATGCTGTCGCATAGTCCCTAGCTGGCCTTGGTGGTAGAACTGCTGACCCACAGGAACCTGCTGTCCAGTTGGTTGGCCATGCTGTCGCATAGTCCCTAGGTGGCCTAGGTGGTAGAACTGCTGACCCACAGGGACCTGCTGTCCAGTTGATTCGCCCTCATTTTTTCCTGCAGGTGCTGGCTGTTGAGCTGGAAAGTTGAAACGTTGCCAGTCCATTGGAAATGGCTGGTGAAACGGCGGGCCCATCGGCATATTTGGGTGATAGCCGTGCATACCGGTGGGCCAGTATGGCTGGTTTGCTTGGGGATTCCAGTGAATAAAATCTGTTTGCACCGGTGGCGCTGAAGGAGTTTTTCCGCTTGGAATTGCAGAATCTACCTGGCTGGCGCCCGCTTGCCGTTCCCCAGCACTGGTACGCATGGCTTCTAGAAAAGCAATTAACGCTCTGGCTTCTTCCTCTGTCTCTGCATTCTCTTCGAGAGTGCTGTAGTCGGACTCGGGAGACAGCAGTGACAGCTCATTGATCTTATGCCTTTTTAGATGCCCAAAGAGAGTACCTGCCCACTCAGACGAGTCTAGATCCGGGGCGAACTGGCGCAGTAGCTCTCGAATCTGCGCCTTGGACTGCAAGCTTTGCGCTTGCATTTTCCGTTACTGAAATGGAGTCAGGATTTAGTTCGGGGTGTGTTCAAATTGTACAGATTGTTTGCATGCATTCAGTTGGGAAATACGGGCTAAGCAGACGTGGCATTTGGTGGGGCGATGCAAAACCTACGAGCAAGCGAGCCTTGTAGAGGAACGAATTTATTCACAGCAAAGAATAAACTACTGTAAAAACAGAAGAAAACAATTAAAGATGGAAAAACAATAATAAATAGCAGACAAGTGGCTCACAGCTCAAAGCAGCTAGGGCAGTTAAATGAAAAGGATTACCAAGCACCTAGCTAACGATCGCATAGATGTGGCATTTGAAGTCATGATACCATTGCAAATATTTGCAAGAAGTTTACACAGACGTACGTTGTATAGAATTAAACTGACTAATCAATGAAGCAGCCCATTTTCATACGGGGCAAAGGGCCAACTTCTTTTTACTTTTCCAGCCTGGTTCTATATTGTCTAAATAAGGTCTACGTACGTTTAATACACTCTTGATGCCTCATGCCAATGATGACCGAGACGTCCATTGTCGATTAAGACTTAAGTGCATTTCTGTATTTTAAAAAAGTTCCGAAAGCTTCTGATTTCGATGAACGTCAAAATTCAACAATTCAGGTGAGTCAAAGCTTTCTGCAATAGTGCGGATCAAAGTTAGAGAGATATATCGGAATATCAGTGTGTGTGTCTACATTGACGATTTCCTAGTCGCCAGCCGCAGCCCGCAGAAGCACCTGGAGCACCTGCGCACGCTGTTAGAATACAACGCCTGGCGGACAAAGGTCTGATCGTCGACCCGGCGAAGTTCGAGTTCGGCCGCAGCAAGATTGACTTCCCGATTCGGCGTGCTGGGTGACCTCTCCTCAAACCGCGGCTCGGAGTTCACGTCGCAGCTCTGATCCAACGTCTCCCGGCAGCTCGGCATGCAGCTGCACCGGACTACGGCCTTCCACCCGCAGGCGAAAGGGCTGGTCGAGCGGTTCCATTGGCAGCTGAAGGCACGGCTGGTGGGACCGGCCTGGGTTAGCGAGCTGCCCTGGGTGTTGCTCGGCATCCGGACGGCCCACAAGGAGGACCTGCCGGCATCATCGGCTGAGCTGGTCTACGGAGCGCCCCTCTGCGTGCCCGGCGAGTGCCTGCAGCCCGGCCCGGCGACCGAAGGCCACGACCAGTTTCTCTTTCGGCGTTCAGGCGTCCAGGCGTTCCGGCCGACACGTACGGCGCATCACGGCTGTCGCCGGGCCGCCTGGCCCGCCGCACTCGATGCCTGCCCGTTCGTGTTCATCGAAGCCGCATGAGGGCCCGTTTAAGGTCCTCAAGCGGGACGCCAAGACCTTCTTGCTTGACCTGGGGACGCGCCAGCACCGCGTGACGATCGACAGGCTGAAGCCGGCCATCATCGACTCGTGAGAGCCGGTCCCGCTGCCATTTGTACGAACGAGAGGCCGCCCGCCTAAGCGGCCTGCACCGTCGTCGGCCGCCGCCGACAGCCAGCAACCCCAGGAAGCGCTGCCGCTCTTTCCAGCCACCGGCATTTCCAGCCACCGGCAGCCGCCTCGCCGGTGCCGCCCAACGGTTTTCGACACAGCTCGGTGCTGGGGGGAGCTGTGTGGCGGCCCAATCAGCACGTAGCCAGCGATTGCGAGTACACCTGCACTGAAGCCCTCTGCCCGCCAAGCTAGGACAGCTAGGACAACTGGTGTACTGGGACAGTCAATGTGCTAGGTCGGGGGAGGGTTGGCTTTCAATCGTGCCGCCTTTTGGCGCACCTCTCCATGTGATCGCGTGCTTATTTATACCCGACGCATAACGCAAATAAACTTTCACTTTTCTCGCTTGCAACTTACTTAGTTTTTCGCAAGCCGCTAAAACTATATGATTGCTCGTGTTTGGTTAAATTAGGCTCATACTCGGTGATCTTCCATTCTGATCTTAAGCTTTAATTCCATCCACTCACTACTCGAATTTCATACCATGTCTCATATTAAATAAGTACATAGAAAGAAGCAAACGAGTTGAATATCTAATGCCCTTATCAGATAATTACTGGCCCTAATTTTCGCCTTAAACGCTCAGTTAATTATTAAGCCGGAATTAGTACGTTAAGATTGAAAAGTTAGGAAATGATAAGCAATTGGGGTAGAGATTGAGACCGGGCTGACAAAACTCAAGGGCGACGCAACAGAGAAAGAAATATCTTACAGAGGCGGCCGACTGGCAGGGCTGTTTGACACTGTGGTCGTCGGATAGTTGTGGCGGCGCTGCAGTCACGGAGGATCAGTCCAGACAAGACGCATCAGGAGATTGAAGCCAAGGGAAGTTACAGCAAGTTCAGAAAGTGGTGGCACAGGAAACGGATGCCGTTCAGGCTAGGGTGAAGGTAACTGTTAGGCTTGGGCGGGGCTTCGCACTGTTTATTATTTGATTGCTTATTTCACTGGTGCTTGTACTTTTGTTCAGTCTGAGTGTACGTATCAAGTTATTATTGTCATCGTGCTCTGATGTGCAGTGCGGTGAGTTTTAGTCCTGGGTTGGGGGGTTGTCGCGGGTTCGTGCTTTATCGTTAATAATAAATAGTTTCGCACGGAGCATTGGCTCAGAGCTATCGTATTCTCGTCTCATAGCAATTGCTCGCCTTAGCTTGTCATTTCCAACATTTTGGCGTCGCAAGCAGGATTGCATGCATGTCTATCAAGCTACGAGACCCACTGCCACTGGAAAGTATTGAAGAGCTGTGGGCACGGGTCGAAGTCTTCGATGCTCAAGCGAGGTCAAAAGGAGTGCAGGACACCGACGGAAACCTGGCACTGACAGACGCTTTTCTGGGCTGTCTGGGCGTGGCTCAGCTAATCAAAGTGAAGCAGCTGGTGGCACCGAGCCAGCTTTCTAAGATGAAGTGGGCCGACATCAAAGCGTGCCTGGTTCGATTTCTGGAACCCCAGAAAAGGCTGCTAATTTCGGTGCGGGCGGCCTTCATGTCCATGCGCCAGGGCGAGGGTGAGAGCATCACCGGCTTCGCTGCCCGTCTTCGAGAACAGGCAGTGGTGTGTGAGTTCGAGAAGCTAAAGGACGAGGGTGCGAACCCAGCAGAGCAGCTGATCAAAATGCGACTGATTGCTGGCCTCAGCAATCAGGACATCAGAAGCAAAGTGCTCGAACGTGAGGTTTCGTCGGAGCTTTCGGTGGACCAGATTTCAGACTATGTGCAGCAGCTACAGATGGTGAGCACCTTCTTGACTGGGCCGCTGACTGCGTTAGGCCAGGCTCAAGTTGGTTCAGTGGTGCACCAGACGGCGCCTAGCCACGATGCGCCACGCCGGGACCTCGAAGACGCGGCCGGTGTCAATGCGGTGGAGAAGTCGAGACCGAATTTGAGTGGAAGCCAGATCTGCCAGCGCTGCGGCCAGAAGTCTCATCGCAAGCCAACTGACTGCTGGGCGCTGAAAGCCACCTGTCGTCAGTGCGGAAAACTCGGACACTTCGCCCGAGTCTGCAGGAGCGCCAAAACTCACTTCGCCGCAGAAAAAGCAATGTCTGCAGATTCTACCAGTTATGAGCCCGTCTTCCACTGCGGTGAGGGCACCCCGGCTGCTTTCTGCATGGTCAAGATCAACGACAAGCAGGTGAAGATGGAGAAGGATAGCGGTGCGGCGTGCTCGCTGATATCAAGAAAGATCTGGGAAGATCTTGGCAGACCGCCACTGAAATCGGCGAAGTCCCGGATGCTGGCCTACGACGGTCATGTGATGAAGCAGCTCGGCATCCTGGAGTGCCTGGTGGAGACTGACGGCACGGACGGTCACTTCATTGCCGCTGAGTTGCCTGTCATCGACTGCCAGCAAAAGTTTGGACTGCTAGGCCGGGATTTGCTCAACTCGCCGCCAGCTCACCATTCTGATGAGGCCAAGGCACCCAGCAGCAACAGGTATGAGAGCTTACTGGGTATTAAGGGAGCAGTCGGAGAGATTCGGTTGAAGACAGGAGCCGGGCCGATCTTCCAGCCAGCCAGAGAGCTGCCATCGGCGCTGCGTCCGTTAGTAAAAAAGGAGCTGGACTTGATGGAGAAGGCGGGAATAGTCGAGAGAGTGACATCGTCGGAGTGGGGCAGCCCGATTGTGGTGACGGTTAAGTCAGACAAGACGTCAGTGAGGATTTGCGGAGACTACACAGCAATCAATCAGTGGGTGCAGGATCAGACATACCTGACTCCATCAATAGAGACAGCGTTTTCCAAGATGGCCAACAACAAGCTGTTTTGCCGTCTTGACCTTTCTGATGCCTATTATCAAATACCGCTGGACAGTGAGTCTAAAGACATCACCACCATCAACACTCCATTTGGCTGTTATCGCTTCAATAGGCTGCCGTACGGCATCAAAGTCTCTCCGTCTGTGTTCCAGCGTGAGATAGAGAAGCTGCTAGGCGAACATCCAGGTGTCATTGTGTACCAAGATGACGTCCTCATGGGCGCGGTGACGAAGGCAGAGCTGGAGAACATTCGCACAGGAATACTCGACAAGCTGAGAGCGGCAAATGTTAAAGTCAATGAAGCAAAGTGCATCATGGAAGCACCCAGTTTGAAGTTTCTTGGCCACATAATAGATGAGGAAGGGATCAAGCCAGATCCTGGCATGGTTCAGCGGATTCAGGATGTGGAAGCTCCAAAGAACAAGAAGGACCTCGAGCGGTTTCTGGGACTGGCCCAGTTTTACGGTCGGTTGGTCCCCAATTTTGCTGAGAAGTGCCGGCCTTTGCAGGAACTTCGCCGGGCGGACGGGGTGTTCGAGTGGAGTTCTGCAAGATGCTGCTAGGCAAGAGGTTTACTCTCCAGACCGACCATGAGCCGCTAAAGTATATTTTCAATCCGAGCAAAAACCTCCCCAAAACGGTGTCAGCAAGACTAATGCGCTGGGCTTTGAGACTGTCGGCTTTCGATTACGTGGTCGAGTACGTGCCTGGGAGGCTGATGACGGATGCTGATGCTTTGTCACGCTTGAGCTTTGCCGAGCAAGATGCACAGAATGATTTAATTCACCAGCTGGAGTCTGAGGTCGTCACTGAAGGGGCTCTGGTGACCTTGCAAGAGTTACGTGAAGGAACTCGGAGGTGTTCGCTGTTGACACGGCTCCGGCAGAGAATCAGAACCGGCAGGTGGGGCCAGGTGTCGCAGGTGGAGAGACCGTACAAGGCGTGTCGTGAGGCTCTGTCAGTCGAAGATGGCCTGGTGATCCATGGAACCAGAATTGTGCCGCCACCCATTCTCCGCAGGCGCATCCTGGAGGCGGCCCATGACGAAGTACACCCGAGTGCTGACAACACCAAGGCGCACATCTCCAAGGAATTCTGGTGGCCTGGCCTGGATCGCGAGGTGCGGACTTTTGTAGAGCGCTGTCGGCAGTGCTCAGAAACTCGACCGGTGCTTCAGCGGAAAATCGACATCTGGCCAGCCGAGAGTGAGCCATGGGCGCGAGTTCACATGGACCACTGTGAGATCTCTGGTGCTGGGCTGCTCCTGCTGTTGTCCGACTCCTATTCAGGGTGGCCTGAGGCGATTCAGGTGCCTGATCGATCTGCAGAAAGTGTACTGCGTGTTCTAAGAGCGGTTTTTGCGAGGAATGGAGTGCCTCAGACGCTGGTGTCGGACAATGCGCCGGAGTTTAAGTCGGAGAAGGTCTCGCAGTGGCTGCGCAGCATTGGTTGTCGTGAACTGCACACCCCGCCGTATCATCCCGCCTCGAATGGTCAAGCTGAGAGACTGGTGCGAATCATTAAGGATGGTCTCAGAGCGTGGACTAAGGTGGTGCCGTTCGACCATTTTCTGCAAAAGCTGTTGCTGACGATAAGGACCAGCCGGCCAAGCGGCAATCGCGCAGCCTCTCCAGACATCCTCATGTGGGGCCGTCGGCTTCGACACCCGCTGACAATGACGGAGCAAGCTGGCGATCCAATCTGGCTGAGGATGCGACCTGGAACTCCTCCGGTGCCAGCCAAGTTCGTGGTGCAGCACGGCCTGAACACGGCGCTTGTCACTCCGGCCAATCAGCCTGGCGGTGGCCTGCGGCTGGCGCTCTCAAATCAGTGGACCGGCCGGCCGGACTCTCCTAAGCGGCTTGAGACACCTGAACCCGATGGTGCGCTGACTGACCCGGTGGTTGCCATGGAAGACGACCCGCGGCTCGACCTGGAGCGCCAGGAGCCCGGAAACATTTGCCACCGGGAGCCGTACGAGTTTCGCCCTCGGCAGCCTGTTTGCTACAAGGACTGATGAGTGAAATTGACTGTGGGGATTTCAAGTGACTGTCTTTGAATTTTGTCTGCTTTTTGTGGGGAGCAGTGTTAGGCTTGGGCGGGGCTTCGCACTGTTTATTATTTGATTGCTTATTTCACTGGTGCTTGTACTTTTGTTCAGTCTGAGTGTACGTATCAAGTTATTATTGTCATCGTGCTCTAATGTGCAGTGCGGTGAGTTTTAGTCCTGGGTTGGGGGGTTGTCGCGGGTTCGTGCTTTATCGTTGATAATAAATAGTTTCGCACGGAGCATTGGCTCAGAGCTATCGTATTCTCGTCTCATAGCAATTGCTCGCCTTAGCTTGTCATTTCCAACAGTAACGATAAAAGGGTGGGTGTGAAGAAACGGGGAATGTTCAAAAAGTATAGTTTGTTGCCGAATAAACAGTGCTACAGGGATCAAATTCTATGGGTTATAAAATTGGTAAATATTTCAAAGAGACTTAATTGGCCGCCTGTTTTGTCGTATTCTGTTTATTTAGTTCCGTACAAGTACAGTGCAACAGTGCGTTCATTTGAGAGACGGGAACTTCGACTTGGATCTTCAATCGTTCAAACCACCAACACTTCATAGCTTTTATAGACCGTAGTTTTATAAATCCGAATAATTGATTTTCAGCCTCTTGCAGAAAACTAAGTTTCATTAACATGAAGTTTTACCACGCAGCAGAAACTGTTTCGTGTTTATGAAATTCAGCGCTTATGGAAGTAGTGATTTAGCGGTTGTGAAGTTTTGCGTTTATGAAAGCAACCCCCTCGAGGTATTTTCAGAACGCCGGGCCACCCTCTATTCCTAATGAATTGGTTAACTGAGATCGTGAATTTCAGAGGATCACCTGGGTCAGCAGAAACTCGGTCAGCCAGCAGGAGCCCGCTTACCTTCCAGCTGCCTTGATGCCATGTCTCGTGTGACCGAAATTCTTTAACATGGCCTTCTTTAACCTTCAATCATGACCACAATGAACAGCAGAAGAGCTTTAATTAGGTCACCACCAGCATGTAATGTCACTAGCATTTGAGGTTAGTGGGGTTTTTTAAGTTTGTGGCAAAATGAGCCAACTTCCTACGCAGATTCTCAAGTTTTCTACAACGTGTCGAAGGTCCTGAATATCAGCTTGGGTGACAAGTTTTTAGCTGAATTGAAGCTCAAATACGTATTTGACTTCAGCTGCAAGGCTGCAAGGCTCTGCAAATCGAAGGCCTGTGTTAGTTGTGCTTGCAAGAATTTCCTTGGAATCAGTGGAAACGTGGAAATACAATATTTCTAAAAGAAGTCGCAGAATATCTCAACAGCCTTGACTGCAACTTAATTGCTTGGATGCAGGAGAACCATGTTTAACCATCCCGTTCGCCTGATTGCATTGCAAAGTAGCTTTGGAGCTGTACTGATAGCTTGGCACAAATATCGTATATTATTGATTTCACCCAGGCCTAAGCCACCGAACAACCGGGTCAGGAGTCCAGCCAGAAGACACTCATCTTTACACTTTTATTTTTCACCTGCGACAATTAGTATTAGCGAATACCGAGTTGCTACCTAAGGTGATCTCTGCTAGTTGTTAAACGCTTTGCCTGGGTACAAGAGTAGTCCAAAGAACGGGATATTTTGAATTGCAACAAAAGAAGGGATGCGCCAGGTGTCTTCTCAGAATCACAGGATTTGCCGCTAATGTCAGTCTCAGACCTGACAACCAGTAGTCGCTAGCATTCACAAAAGAAGGACAACAGCCTCTTCAAGAATTAGAGAGCAGCAGTCGCAAGCGCTCTCTTGGAGTTTCTTATAAAATTATTCGGGGACAAGTTGCAATTTCAATGAAAAAAGGGAAAACTCAAATGGACAACAGTGAAAGCTCGATCTGGGAGATCTAAGAAACGAAATACCAGATTGTTTTGGAAAATATTTTAAACGGATTACCTAAAGTTGTGGCAAATCATAAGATGAACTCAATTTAACAGTTGGCTACTCATGCGATGTTGCTCTTGATTGACAGATTGATAGACAAACAGTGGCAAATTTTGTCTATTAGAGGCCATAGCCCATCTATAGCTGTGGAATCAGCCTTCTATTCTGCCAGCGTTTTTGTGAGCGCTAGATCTTTCAGAACTCTCTATGGTTTGCATTGCTTACCATGCCGACCGGAACGGAGATAGAAAATATCTGTGGTCAAGTTCTGAGCCAATAGTCTATGGTTTGCATTGCTTACCATGCCGACCGGAACGGAGATAGAAAATATCTGTGGTCAAGTTCTGAGCCAATAGTCTATGGTTTGCATTGCTCACCATCCGACTGGAACGGAGATGAAAACTTTTGGGCCCAGCCTGAAGAGGTTTTAAGGAGCCAATTGTGGAAAAGCTGAGAAGACGCAAAGACGCATTATTTGTTAAATGCAGGGGAGAAAATATCGTAACAATTTTTCTAAAAATTGAGACCCATCAATGAAAATTCGTACAGATTTACAGGCCTACAGATTTTATCTGCTTTTTGACCGGCGTAAAGCGTCTGATCGCTCCCGACTTCTCGCGTCCCTTCAGCTGGGGAACTGTTGCATGTATATCATGTCAGCAGCTTCATCAAGGCTTCATCAACTTCATTTACGGATAGTTCTCAATCAGAAACCTCCCCGCCTGCTTCCCCCCGCCCGCCTGCGCCTGTCTCTTTCTGTCTCTCTGTGTCGCCGCCTCCAATAAGTCTGTACTCCTGTATGTGCTAATTTTCTTCGCTCTCTTAGAACTCCAATGGCTCCCCGAGGTGCTTCTTGAACGGCGATGCATGGGAAGCTGTGGATAAATATAGCTGTAAGCAGGCAGTGAGCAGGCTGTGAGCTGGCGGAACCGTGCGTGCGACTGTGTGAGAGTGGTAGAGATCTGTCAGCTGAGATCTGAGACCGGAAGTGTTGCAGTCCTGCTGAAAACATCTGGTTTGTCTCGATGGTTCTCTTTTGCACATATAGTTTAAATTGAATGTGGAAGGGAATTGCGTACCGTAATCGCAGTGCATACTGAGACGAACATGAGCTAACTGGAGCTAGCAAGCTATAAAATGGCTACCGGGCTGAAATCGCTCCCTCCGCACCATCGTTCCAACTCAACATCATTCCCGCTCAGCATCATCCCCTCAGCATCATATCCTCAGCATCACTTCCCTCAGCATCACTCCCCCAGCATCATCCCCTCAGCATCATATCCTCAGCATCACTTCCCTCAGCATCACTCCCCCAGCATCATCCCCTCAGCATCATATCCTCAGCATCACTTCCCTCAGCATCACTCCCCTCAGGATCATCCCCTCAGCATCATTCCCTCAGCATTATCCACTCAGCATCATCCCCTCAGCATCACTCCCCCAGCATCATCCGCTCAGCATTATCCGCTCAGCATTATCCACTCAGCATCATCCCCTCTGCATTATCCACTCAGCATCACTCCCCTCAGCATCATTCCCTTAGCATCACTCCCATACTAACAATTCATGTGTTTTTAAGTTACCCATTTTCTTTTTGTTACTTTGTTTTTTCTTTGAAATCTCAATCTGAAACTGAAACTGGGTGGTGGCAGGGGAGCCCAGCTGCGGGAACTGACTCTGAGCATGGCTGCCGTACTGCACTGTAAGGCAGGCATACAAGAAACAAGGTTGGAGAGTTGATGACAGCCTTTTTGGCTTTCAGGGCAGAGGCAGCTCAAATTTGGCAATGCGGCAGGCATTATAGTATCTGAGTCGCTCACCTACTGGGAGTAAAAGGCACAGATCAATCTAACAGATTTTCGCTACGACCCAACCGCTTCCGTTGGTATTTAGTTTTCAACCATGATCTAATAACCATTCAACTGCTAAAGCCACCAGTCAACATGTCTGAGACTGTATGAATTTATTGAAATAATGTGCTGATATATTTGTCTTCCTGGCATCCTGATGCGAAATTGGCTACTTTTCTTCTTTACCGAGCTTTTGCTTTAAAATTGGCTCTATCAAATGTTTTTTTGCAGAAACTTGAATGGATCGCACACCGTATCAAATGGCAGAGTGGGACGGTAAAATTCAGCTACCCCATTTTGTATACACTTGCGAGCAATTGAAAGCCTATATTAATGTTGATGAAGAAACTAGTTCATTTTTGCACTTTTTTGTTTTAATTAAAAAACCCAGGTAACACCCTAAGCCCTCGCTTGCCTAAGTCTAACAGGGACGCACCTAAAGACCACGCAGGGGGGGGGAGAAGTAAAGGCAGTTAACGCAGAGGCATTTTGTGGCAGCAGTTTGGCGATTAGACAACTAACGTTGCACACAGGTACATGAAGAGCGGAGAGTAAGAAGCCGTCAGACAAAGTTGGCTAAGGGTGGGGGCTAGAGCTGATATAGCCTACCGCCCTCTGAGCGCAAAGCGAACTAAAAGCCTGCACCTGCACTTTTCGTGCGAATGACGCTATTATTTACCCGGCTCAACAAGTTCGAGCGCTGCTTAGCAACATCCATGGCTGAGCCTTACGCCAGCTTGCCGCGGACCTTTTTACAACGCAGAAAACTTACTGTAACAAGAACCATGCAGTAGTTTTCGGCGTTGTGAAATTTTGAGTTTGTGAAAACCCTCGCGCAAGTGCTCGCTCTCACCCTATCTCTCCGCAAATTACAACCCTTATCTCTCCCCTGGGCCTATAGATTGCTGTGGTGCTGCGCCACATCCTTTATCATTGCCGCCTATCTCCCCAGTGCAAGTGCGTCCATGTTGAACCAACCCATACTACAATCTGTGTATAAATAGGATATACCAATTGAGAATAAAAATGCGCTGCTTCAAAACCGGTTTCAATACTGGTTAGTCTAGCGAACTGCACACTACCGACAGAGAAGGTAAGTGAAGGTAGTCTGACTATTTTGTTTGGATATTTAATTTCGGAATGGCTTTGATCACTTTATGTCAGTTTATATTTAACAAATTCAGACGTGTTGAATAGTACTTCAGTACATGTATAATTCATGTAGGACAAAAAGGAGTTCGAAGTTAATTCAAAATGGGAAGTTAGTTTAATTTTGCTGTGTAAGTGCAGACATTTTTGACATATAGTCATGTTACTGTACGAGCCGTAGTTGTTGTTGCGTTGCACAGCAGTTGTCAGGTATCAGCAACGAATCAGAGTATGTTGCAGATAAACATAATTGCTTAAGCTGTGATCTGCAACTCTGTCCCTTACTACAGCATGCCATGTACCACGTGGAAAAGTGGAAAAGTCAGTGTGTATTGGTTATCAGAGAGGCCCAATACGTGTACACATGTGTACCAACAATATTAAAATGGTAATAATAATAATTAATAATAATAACAACAATAATAACAGGAGGGCATCGTCGCATAGCAAGCGGTGAGGCAATTCTTAGCTGATTTCTGAGCACACGCAAGCGCGCCAATACTGTACACAGACACGCACTCATGCACACGCTCACACAGGGTGTATAGCAGCCCTTACTTTCTAACCGTCAGGCATGTACACTCTCATGTGCTTTGGGGGGAGGGGTTGGTCCTCAAGTCCAAATGTCGTGCACAAGCCCCAAATAAATATGACCGCGCACGGAATTGAACCACGTCGCGCGGTGCGATCGAGTCAGGCGCGTCTGATCTTGAACTGCTCCGCTTCGTGCATGCATGCTACGCTCGTAGATTGGCAAAATTATTATAAATTTGCATGCTTTCTCGAGAATAGAAAGGATACATGTAGGTACTTTAATTTCAATGGCTGGGTATTCTAAAGCTCAGGAGTTATCATCACCGAATATGAGAGTACAAGAGCTAAAAGTTATCTACAGTACTTTTTATTTCTACTTTTACAGGTTACTGAGAATCCACAAAGAATAATCAAAAGACGAATCGGCAAATATCGGTAAGTGACTATCATTTCTTTTCGTTCAAAATTGAGTTATGCAACGGAACGTTTCCAAATCTGGTTACAGTAAATTTTTTCACTTCTAAGAATTAGTTTTAATTTAGATACTATTGAAAGTAGTGAATAAGAAGTATAGGTTAATGTAAAAGAATGAGTTGTTCCTTTTTGTTGGTCTAGAGTCTAGACTTTGGCACCACAACTAGGTTTCACACTCAATCCAGGGCCTTGAATTCCTCGATGATGCCTTGCTGCTGCAGTTGGTCGATGTCTTTTTGCATCGAATCTCTTAGGCTGCGCAACCGATGAGCTGTCGGATGCACCGCTGACTTGACTCGCTGCTTGTGCTGGAATCCCTTTGGTAAATCGGGAAAATCAACGTCGTACACAGTTCGACTAATATGTACACTTTATCGCCTGAAAGGTGGTTCATTTGTACCTTTGGATATAGGAAAGGCAGTTTGATCGAAGATACTTGTAGTTGCGCGTATTTTGTACACAATATTGGCAGAGTGGTCCGTGAATGAAAGCACAATTGGTATGCAAGCACTCCTGTTACTGTTAACATTAATTAAGCCTGCAGGTGCCAAAGTGCTCAGCAAGGTGATGAGCTTCTGCTTTATGTCCACAGTCCCGTAAAGCGGGAATCGTGAAGTTTGTGGTTGAGATATATTGATTGAATTTTTAGATAGATGGCTTACGATAGAGATCTCTTTAGTTAAATTCTTTCCGTGGCTTTAGCATAAATTTTTAGTATATAGGATAAACAATAAAAATCAAGTGTTTGGGAGACCTACTGAACAGAGTTCCAGCACAAAGCGAGAGGTCCCGCTCAAGGGCCGAGGCCGTGTCTACTGAAGTATTTTTTATGTCAAGACACGTCCCTGCCGCTGGAGGGGGTGAATTCCCTCTTAGCAACGCAGGGTTCAAATAAACAGACGCAGCAACATTTTTTACACTAAACTAGCGGGTTGCTACGGGGTGAGATAAATTATTTCGTGTCTGGAATATGTTATTTTAGTTTAGGTTGAGTCAGGGTGATTAGAAGAAGTCTGGAGTCCATTTTCTGATCTTTGCGCCCATCAGACCACCCCATCCAGGCCATCGGTCATGGGTGTTGGGCGGGGCCGCTGCTTCTCCCTCTTCAGTCGGCCGAATTTTTGCGCTCAGACCATTGCTTTATCTCGCCCACCAGTCGTGCTATCTCGCCGTCTTGGTGGCCGCACCGCACCGACTGGCTTTGCCTGGTACCTCTGCTGACCTTGATGTTGACTGCTATCTCGAATGAAGTGTGGCTGTTAAACTCTTATCACCTTATGTTTCCACTACCAACCTCTAATCGTCTCCTTTAAGCGTCTTATCTCTTATCTTTACTTTTTGCCTCTGTAAACTAGTCTTATCTCGCTTGGACTTCTTTTTACTTTGGCTTTTTGTGTGGCTCATTCATGCGGATTTTGATAGATAAAATCTTTAGTCGAGTTGTTTGTGTCGCGCCTTATTGAAGTAAGGGCAGAAGGTAGCGTGATGCTTCGTGGTCTTCTCTTCTCTTCTATGATGAGACAAGTGGTATGGCAGCCGGTTTAAAGCAAGATATGTCTCTTAAACAATCCATGGCCGGTTAGGACCACACTCATCTCCCTGAGGTCGGTTCTGTTAAGAGTGAGATCAGATATTCAAAGACTTTCCTGTTTAGGTTTGGCATCGCAGAGTGGGTCTGCCTGTAGTCGGTGCAACTGTTCAAGCGGAGATAGACATATAAATAGCTAGTTTACTTCTACAAAGATCATTTAACTACACGCGGAAACCGTTTTACTTTTTTGCACAGGCCTGGAAAGCGCTGCAGGTGGCTGAGCGAGCAGCGAAATGGCCGAAGGGCGTGACGAAGGTGAGTTGAAACTTTGGCAATTAAGAGGGTCAATCTTCATATAATAAATGTCTTATAATTCATATGTGTTATAATGTTACGTTCTTATTCCGTCCAGCTGTATGTTTTTTCATAGCCATATTTTCTAAGGAAAGGGTCGACAAAAGTTTTACCTTTTAAGGGCCAGACAGAGAACCTAGCGCATGAATGCGGGCCAGAGGAGGGGAAGAGAGGAAAGGGAATAGAAAAGAGAGAAAAGAGATGTGAGAAAGGAAAGTTGAGGGAACGGGAAAAGAAAAGATACGAGAAGAGAAGAGGGATAAAATAGGAGGGGAGAGAAAGGAAGGGAAAGTGGAAGGGAGAGAAGAGGAAAGAAGGAAGAGGAGAGGAGAGCAGGGAGAAGGGGAGTTGAGAAGCGTCGCGAACCTTGAGCGGGCGGGATTGCTATTTTGAAGTTTCAAAGGACCGAGCGCTGGAGAGAGGAAGAGGAGTTTGCCAACCATGTTCTAGGCAAAAGCGCGCTAGAAAACCAAGAAATGACGGGCTATTGCCTAAAGTTTTTGCTGTGAGAACGTTCTTATTCGTTCTTACGTTCTTGCTAAAAAGAACGCTGCAAATTTTTTGCATATCAAGGAAAAGAGTCAAAGATGCACGATAATCAAAAAGATGTACAATTTGCCTCAAGGGAAGCTGCACCAATCAAGTTTTGATGAAAAAGGTACCCAGACTAATAATCGTCACTTGCGTCGTCCCCGCTTAGTTTCAGGTAACACGGTAGAATAGGTAAGATTGGTTTAACTGTAGACAACTCTAAAACGACGAGACGTGGCGGTAAAAGTCGCCCGAAAATTCAAGAAAGAGTCGCCTAATAGTCTGTTTAAGGCATTTTATTGTCTGCAACTCTGAAACGACTCTGGGGCGACGCAAGTGACTCTGGGGACGTATAGTCGCATTTTAGGCGTGCCAGAGTCGCTGTAGAATATCACTGAGTTGTGTCTATAGCGCATCTGCGTCACTTATGAATTATAATCGCATTTTGCATTTGTACTAACTCTATTATGTAGTCTACGTGCGTTCGTAGCTCGTAGAAAGCTAAGCGTTAAGACAACAACTCTGGGACGACTTTTTGCGACTTTACGATTTTGAAACTCACCTAATGCGCTCGTGACTTTTTTAGCTATTCTTGTCACGGTAACGTTTGAAAAGGGACAATAACTAACTCACAAAGTTGCAACGTATTACACTGTCATTACCTAAGATTACACGTAAAAATAATTCTCTCTTTCTCCTACCCACTTGCTGCGAAATGTGGATACAATTCGTGAATTTTCGGTTTTGCAGTAATCTATTTTATGAGGTGAAAATTTACAGACGGCTAGGATTTGTTTTACAAATTTAATGCCTTTCATATGAACTCAAGCTGTGGATACCCGCGGACTTTGAACCCGCTGAATTCCAATCCCTGGAACTATTTTGCAAACATTCGTACATCTGAAGTCATACTCTAACAAAAACCTTGTTAATGCTTAGGATAGAGGTAGACAAAAATAGGATTAAATTCGTTTAAAAATAAATTCAGAGCAAGCATTGATCTCGTCAATGCAACACGGAATGACAAGCAATGTCTGTCTAAACCATGCGTTGCAAATTCTGGCCTCTGGCCTCTGCCTCTCTCTCTCTCTCCGTCATTCGGGTCGTTTGAAACCTCTCTGCACTCTTCTCTCTCTCCTCTCTCCTCAACTCTTCTCTTCTTTCTACTCTCTACTCTCTTTTCTCTTATCTCTATATATTTTTCTCTCCTCTCGTGTCTTCTCGATCCCCCTCTACTCTCTCCTGTTTCCTCTTTTTTATGTCTCCTCTCCTCTCTCCTCTCTTCTCTACTCTCTCATATCTCATATCTATTCTTACTTCTCTTTGTTTTTTATCTCTCGTCTCTCATACTTACTCTCTTATTTCTCTTATTTTTCTCTTTTCTTTTTTATAAGGGCATAAAATTGAAACTATGTCTGTCTGCCCTCTGTGTGTGTACAAATTTGGTCGCTATGGACTCCCAAACCGCTCAACCAAATTGCATTAAATTTTGCACTACTTTAAACTCACTACGGAGAAGATTTTAGGCTATCTTAAAGTATCCTGAATTCAAGTTTTCTTATCTAAAATAAAAAAACGGCTAAAAGTGTCATTTTTCATTCAATCTTTTTCAACTACTTTGTCGCAATCCTGTAAAAGCTTGAGTCTTTGAGATAATCCTGAACGGCGCTGTGCGCTTTCAAAGTTGATCTGCTTTTTGTCAGCGAGACAGCCGCCCCAATCTCCGCTTGCCTCTCTTTCCTTTCCTTATCTGGCCAAATGTGTAGTGTAGAGCGTAAATGGATTTTAAAATTGGTTAACTTTCGGCTGCCATGAGCTTGCTCCACATGAAGCGATTGACAATAAACTTTTTCTTTTTTTCTTGGTGTTGGGCCACTCACTAAGTTACTGCTTTTAATAGGTGCCAGAACAGGGAGGGAGTAAGAGCCTCATCGCGCATAGCAATACACAGTGTTTTGGAATAACTTCACTTATGGCGTTCTCTGCGCCTCAGAATGGCAGCTATGACAGTTTATTGAGAAATTCTAATCTATCTGTACAGCTTGCAGTTTACAGTGGATGAGGAACTCTGCGAATTAGACTGGCAATGCGGCATGGTTTGTAAAAGCGAAATTGATCGGTTGGAGAGATGCAATAGCTCGTACAATCCTACCAAACCCTATTCACATATGGAAATATTAGCAATTAAAGTTTTGCTTAAGTCAAAGGCTCTTAAAATTTAAAATGCCCCCAAGGAAAAACTTATCAAGTTATTTGACTTCTGCAGTGGAGCTAGAGATTGAGAGCACCATTTCCTTAAAACTGGCTTTAGAAGCACTTATTAAGGCTGGGGTCGGAAATCTTTTTAAATTAAGGGCCAGATGAGAGTGGAAAATAGAAGGAATAGAAAATTAGAGAAGAGAGGAGAGGTGAGAGATATGGGATGAGAGACAAGATAGAAGAGAAGAGGAGAGGCGAGAGAGTAAAGAAGAGAGAGAGTAGAGAGTAGAGAGAAAATAGGAGATATGAGATAGCTAGTAGCAAGAAGAGAAGAGTGAGAAGAGAGAATAGAGGAGAGAGCAGAGAGAAAGGGGGAGACAGGAAAGAAGAGAAGAGAAGAGGAGAGAGAAGAGTAGAAAAAAGAGAGGAGAGAGAAGAGAGAGACAGAGAGGAGAGAGAGGAGGGCAGAGTTGTTTCGAACCACCTGAATGCCGGAGAGAGGCCAGAAGCCAGAGTTTTCAACGCATGCTTTTAGACAGACGTCTGTCATTCCGTGCGGCACCCCAACCAACAAGATCAATGCTTGCCTCAAATCTTTATTTACTACAATTTTACTCCAATTTCTATTACTCCAAACTAGTAATAGCAAGTTTTTTCTTAGAGTATGACTTCAGATGTAGTTAGATGTAGACTTAAGGTCGAAAGCAATAGTAAAGACTTCTCTATAAAAATATAGACATATTTCCTGGAAATAGACACAGAAAGACACATCCACAAGCGCAAATTTTAATTTTTACACATGGACACGCGCAGTTTGACAGGCACACACTGGCACAAGCGCAGTTGTACCAGTTTGGAAGCTTCAAAGTTTCGAATTAATTTCATCAATTCATTTGATCAGAAGATGGGATAATTGAAAGATTCTGTTTCCAGCGCATAGCCCTCTGATGTATAAAATTGTGTAATTGGCGCTGAAATTGCTAAAACAATTTTAGCACCGCCTTTTGTCGTAGAAATCAAAATCAATGTTCAATACCTTTTGCACCAGGTTTTTATGGAAAATATAGGCACGTGAACTGACCAATTGTTAATCTGATATTAGTAGCAACTAGCAGCTGGCCCACTGGCTTTGCCATTTTTCATTCCAGATGAGCCGCCATCAATGAACAGGGCCATTGAAGTCGCTCTTCGTCAGTTTCTGGTTGAGGCAGACGCAGAAAAGTGGAAAAACAAACTTCAAAAGTACTGCATGTCCGTGAAAACCGTACCCAGCGTTTTTCATCTGACCTTTAAAAACGACCACGAGAGTCTCGCTCAGCAACAAGACAGCCAAGAGGACAAAGAAATGGCAGACCGTGTTTTAAGACAACTGGATGAAATAAAATCTCTTTTTGTTGAAAACAGAGATGCTATAGCGAAAGTTCAGAAATATCAGACAAAAAAGGAAAGCACCAGAAAAGATATAGAAGGAAATTTGCCAGGAAAGAAGATGCATAACCAGGAACCCGGAAAATGCTGCTCAGTGGATATTAATGCTCTCTTGGAGTACCTGTTGACTCTACAGTCAGGAGACATCCAGATTCAACCCGAAGCCTGTGTGAGAGTTCCTAACAACTGTTCGGATCAAGAGACTGATGACGAAAAGGGAGCTGCCATGCAGTGCGATGAACTCGACAGCCAAGAAAACCAAGCTGGACACTCCAACACGGCTACTGACTCTCCAGCTACTGAGCCAGGCAATGATGACGAAGCGCAGCGCTCTGAGAGGTCCGAATCGGAAAGTGAGGCTGAAGATGTCGAGACAACTCATAAGAAATCTCTTGAAGTTGACTCGCACGAAATTGAAGCACAAAAAGATAGGCAGACTCAAGAAACTTACACGGAAAACTCTGGTTTGAGAGAAATGGTGACTAAAATAGGAATGAGTGACTGGTTTCCAATGTCCATACCTTTCACGCAAATAATTAAAGTCGTAGCATCTAACATTGAGGCACCAGAGAGCCTGGAGCCAACTCAAACGTCCTGGTATCTACTAAGACAGCTTTTTAATTATGACGGACGAGCTGTTAGGCCGGATTCCAGCATCCTTTTGCAATCAAAAATTAGTTTGCAAGAGGAAGAAGAGGATAATTCGGAGGAAGGAGTCAACCCAATCGATGCTCTTCTCTGCTGCTACCTCTGCTGCGACCAGGAGGTGCAGCAAATCCTGTGCAAGACTCTGTTTGCCTGCAAGTTGGCTTTTCCACTTATCTACCGAGATGAGAAGGACTCATTAGTGATGAGCAACTGGAGCCTGAGAGACATCATTCTCCAATTTCGAGATCCGAACGGTCAGTACGTCGAGACCAGTCTAGTTTCAGATTACCCGCTTCCAGTGGTGTCCTTTGTGAGGATCGGAGAGCTGCCTGTGTCCAAGTCCAAGCTGCTGAACTCTCTTATCAATGGCAGCAGTCATGAGACATTCTTTCACAGAGACTGCTTCGGCGGACAAACTCGAAGGCTTTGCAGCAACGGTCTGGTTGAGGCCACAGTGTTTCTGCCGTCGAAGACAAGCACTTCGGCCGGCATGGCCCGGCCATTCTTGACAGCAAATCTTCGAGGAAACGTTTTAGAGTTCGATGAGCAAGCTCGCCTATTGGCCGAAGTCTCCCATGTCATTGTAGTTTTTGTCGAGTTGGAAATACTTAGAGGGCAAGAGTGCTTGCAAAGTCTTCGGAATCTGAGAGAAAAAGCTGAAATCATTCTCGTTGTGTTCAAAGAAATGGTCAGATCTACTAAAAGCAAGTCTCAAGAATACACCGAAGAGGAAAAAGAAATTGTTGCATCGTTGCCAACAGTAACAGCTTTTAGTGGAAGGAGACCAAAAGCGGAACGGGAGCTTCTCAGTGACCTAAGTCGCGAGCTCGCTCAAAAGCTGGTTAATGAAAATTTAAATAGAGAAATTCCGTTCGCGCAGCAACTCCAGCAGTCCGATTTCGATAGTTTCCCAGGTGGAACTATGAAAAGTGCCGTCGCACTGCTGATTAAAATTGACGCGGGAGACCAGACGAACTTGGCACAAGAATGCTTGCCCCTGACGGCTCTGTGGCTAGAATACAGTCAACTACTGAGAAAGGAGTACAATATTAAATCTCCTGAAGAAATTGAGGTCAGCTCGTTAAGAAGAGCTGGCATTCGAAATAAGCAAATCGAAATACTGAAGGCATCAAAGACACTTGCCCTAACGTTTGCAAAAGTATTGAACGCAGCCAGTGATTGCAACGACAATTTCTTACTAGCAAAGCTGTATGTACAATGCATAAAGCTGAAGCTTGATGAGAAGTCAAGGAAAACCTTCCCGGCTTTGTTAGAACGCAAAAGAGAGCTGGTAGACAAACTGGGAACAAAGCAAATGCAAGAGAGACTAAGAACTGAACAGCAGCTAAAAAAGCTCGAAAAAAAACTGCGGAGCTGCTCCGTAGGACTGGAACATCTTTTTAGAGAAGAGGGTCAACTTTTTGAAGCCCTTCAAGAAGCCGAAATCGACATTTTAACCGATAAAAGGCCTTTAGTAAACAACTTACCAAAGTGCTTTGCAAATCTTCTGATGCTAGGAGTTCCTCTAGAGATTCTCGATGGCGACGCTGGAAACATCCCGTCTGCCTGGATCTCTGCCATCCTCAAGAGCTGCCATGAGCTGGTCGGTGACAAGAAGATCTACGTGATCTCCGTGCTCGGTCTGCAGAGCTCAGGCAAGTCCACTCTGCTCAACACCATGTTCGGACTGAAGTTCGCAGTGAGTGCGGGTCGCTGCACTCGAGGCGCATTTCTGCAGCTGGTTCCGGTGGAGTCGGGAATGCCGTTCGACTATGTCGCTGTGCTCGACACCGAGGGTCTTAGAGCTCCCGAGCTGGGTCTAGACAAGCATCACCATGACAACGAGCTGGCTACACTGGTCATCGGACTTGGAGACGTGACCATCATCAACATCAAAGGAGAGAACGCTGCAGAGATGAAGGATATCCTACAGATTGCGATTCACGCTTTCATCAGGATGAAGATGGCAAACAGAATGATTAACATAAAACGGCGTTGCATTTTTGCTCATCAAAATGTAGCAGCGGCTGGAGCAAAAGAGATGATGCAGGAAGCGACATTCAAAATGCATCAAACCCTTGACGACATGACGAAAGAAACTGCATTGGGAGAAGGTCTCAATGACGTGAAGCGTTTCGGAGACATTCTGCAGTTCAACAGAGACACGGATATTTTCTTCATATCAGATCTGTTAAAGGGCGACCCTCCCATGGCTCCAGTGAATCCAGGCTACTCGATGGGTGTTCAGGAGGTTAAGCAGCACCTTTTGCACATTTTTGATCGAGAACAGAAGAGCTATCTGGGATTCAGCGACTTTTCTCATCGAGTAAATGATTTGTGGAAGGCAATACTGTCTGAGGACTTTGTGTTCAGTTTTAGGAATAGCATTGAGCGGAAAGCATATATCAGACTTGAAAAAAGACTCCTAAAAACAATGGGCGATGTTGAAGACCGCTTAGAGGAATGGCTGCAGAGTACCGTAGCCAATGCCATTCGAGTGTGTTCAACATGCGAGTTGATTGCTGAGACTTTAGCAAGATCCAAAGCGAATCTGACAGAATTTCTCATGAAAGAATTTAAGGACACGTCGGACATTTTAAAAAGGTTTTTCAACGAAAGCCCATACCGAGAGTACGTGCTGCATTTCCAAGAAAAAACGTTGGAGAATCTCAAACACAGCTTTCGCAACCTTGAACTTGAGACACACAGAAAAATGGAAGCGATGTGCAGCGAGCAGAGAGAGGAGTTAGAGCAGGGTTTTCAGCAGCAGAAATGGGAACAGATGGTGGTGGCAAGAGGGAATGAATTGACTAAAAGACAAAAGAACGTTTCAGCTAAACAAATTCGCGAAGAGTTTGACAAACTTTGGAAGCAATTAGAAAGTCAGTTTGCATCTCAGCCAAAAAATAAACGACTTGTGATAGAAAAAATGATAGTAGACCACCTAAAGCAATTTTACTCAAGCGAGGGTCGCACCCTCGACGATGTTCTTCGGGAATCCCCAATTTCATTGAAACCTGATGAGTCAATCGAAAATGTAGTGGAACATAGTCTTGTGCCAAATCGATCTACCCTTTACGCATCGATAGAAGGCGACTCGAAATGCGGAACTAAACCGTTATCAAACGCAGCAGATGCAAAAAAGAACAGGTCTGTCACAGTACTGACCGAAAGCAAAGAACTAGTTAAAGCAGTTGTTGAACTTGCAAAGAAGGGCTCAGACATCCCAACAATTCATCAAATGATTCGTGTTGGTTTGCAAAAACTAGCGTCAGAGAAGTTTAGAGAGCAGTGGATTGGACTCACTAACGAGTTGGAAATAAGACTGACAGTCATTGCATTCAGATTCGCCTTTCCACACCTTGTCGCAATGGACAGAAGGTTTGTTGATAAAAGCGGTCAGAAAGCAAAACTCGCAGACTCAAAAGAACGAATGTGGAGACTGTTTGAGAGCACAGTCCAAGGAAAATGCGACAGTGAAATCGTGGCTGAGTATTTCATGGGCCATCTGCGCGCTTTGGTGATTCGGTTGACTGATTGGAAAGTCGGAGCTGACCTACGAAGCAGGATCTTGAATGATTTGGGGAGGACAAAATACCATCTGATTGTGTGCATGCTGAAAGACATGGCAGATAGAGAGGACTTCGACTCACTGGCTAAATACATCGCTGTACCATATGAAAGTGCTTTCTACTGGCTTGATCAGTACATTAATGCTACATTTCTAGGGCACAGTAGCCAGGCTGGCATTGAACTTATAACAATAGTTAAGTCACTGATTGACCCGCAGCTGGAAAGTGCAAAAAGATCGATACAAGATTCTGCAGCTCAATCGAAAAGTTTTCAAGAGTGGATTGAAAAGCTTCCTTCCCTCATGCCAGCTGACATTCAGTTTGGTTCAAATGATCTGGTTCAGCTGAAAAGTTATAAATCAGCAAATTTGGAGGAAGTTGTTCGCACTGTAGTCTCTGAAATAAGCAATCTGAAAAGTCGTCTGATGCAACACTATTCAAATGTCCGGAATGTTAAAGAAGTTGTTTGCGGTGAAACAGATTTGTGCTCATCTGTGCTCAGCAAAATTTGGGGCTGCAAGGAGCAATGCCCATTCTGCAGAGAGCCGTGCTGCAAGTCTTTGTTGCACCATTTTGACATTGATGGCAGTCCGCATCACTGCGTGCAGCACAGACCACAGGGAGTCTCCGGCTGGCACTGGGTGGCAACAAGGGAGTTTATGGCTCAAACTTGCGGATCCTGGCTGCATCTTGACACTGGACCTCGAAGAATCACGTTTTCCTGCTCAGCGTGCCAATATAGCACTAAGCCATCGGAGAACTGCGTCCAGCGCAATTTCGATCCAAACTACCAACACCGCTATTCTGCTTACCGAAGGTACTTCCCAGACTGGGATATCCCCCCAGACGAGAGAAATTCGGACGCAGTGTTTTGGAAATGGTTCGTGTGGCGCTTCAAGGAGGAGCTGGAACGAACCAAAGGAATCAGGATGGATCGGATTCCGCCAGAATGGCGATTGGTTTCAAAGTGTGCTGCCATTGAAAGTCTTCAAGGTCTTATTTAAAATTTACATTGGTCATTAAAAAGCCCTACAGTAGCTAACACGCACTTTTATTTTTTATTTCAAGTTTAATCTTTTAATGATTAGGCTGTTTTTCATATCAATAGCTAATTTTTGCGCCGAGTAAGGGACTTTTAATAAATTTTGGGGTCCATTTCATGAGAAATCCGAAAGTGCCTTGACAAATTAATAGTATTTTCATGAAGATTTTATCTTATCTTACGATGAAGAACGATCTTATCTTACGATGGCTTTATAAAACGGGCCCAATGACCATAAGTTCAATCTTATCTTAGGTCGTACCTAAGTTGGTTCCCAGCTAAGACTTACATTTATCTTTATAAAACATGTCGGGCCCGTTCTATAAAGCCATCGTAAGATAAGATGGTTCTTAGATTCTCCGCAGTGTAAAAGTTCCGACGTACGATCGAACTTACGCTACGACAGCTTTATAGTATGACCCCCTTACCCCTAAGTTAATGTGTAAGTTGGCACTTAAGATCAAGCTTAGCTTTATAAAACACCCCCGGGTGCGTGCCTGTTCATGGAAAAAGCGAAGAGCTGTGTAAAAGTTCTCGGAATATTGGCAATTTTCACTTGTTATTTGAAACTTGTAAAATGGACCCTAGATAGGCCCTAGAGGCCATGCTGACTTTTTTCTATTCGCTGTTTTCCAATTGAAGTAATTAAATTTTAGACTATAAAAGCGGACCTGAACGATATCGAGTTATGTATTCAGCATCTTCTTAACGCTCTGCTTTTTACTGAATATGCCCGCCCTGCACTCTATATAGTATGGCGGAGCTACAATATCATTTTTAGTTCAAATGCCAACTACTGAGCAAGCTTTTATATTCTCATGTCAGTTTACGAACTATCTTTCAAACTTAAAGCATGTACTAATAAGACACAGGTAAACTAAAGAGAAATTTTTCTACTTACTCATGTTTAGTAGCTTGTTGATTCTTATACTGTACGTAGCTGCGTAGTTATCAGAAGTATTCCTTCTAGTAGCTATATCGTCTTTTATTTTTCTATTAAAAATCCAGCGAACTTCCGTTCACAGTCATATAGCTGCAATTTAAACTAAATTTAGCATTGATAAAAGCTCTGAAGTATTTTCATAATCTTGATCATCTACTTTAACAAATATTTATTAATTTGTTAATTATACTTGTTTTACGGACAATTAGGACATGATTATACGAGTACAGTAATTGCACTACAAACTTTTAATCCAATGACAATGATAGCCTTCTGTACGCTCGTATATGCACTATATACCGCTTTCTTAATTGCTGCTACAATTTTTAGTGTCTAAATTATGATCTAATTTCAAAAGAAGTCCTTAGTCAAGTGTTTCAATGTGTTCATTTTGTTTATTTATTTTATTGTATACCTTTAATTTAGTAAGGCAAAGTTTACATTTTATTCGTTATGCATATAGATTTATTAACAATTAGAAAACGAGGTTCATTTTTGTTAAATTTAACCGAACCGAAAGTACCTCAAAACCATGAAATGCATGCTTTTTAATCGCATTAAAAAGTCAAAACAGGCACATGGAAGAAGGGCATCCACCCCGGTGCCTCGGGTGCCCTCGGTGCAGCGAACAGGTGTTCCCTGCTGAGGCTCAGTGCGCAGCCGGCAAGAGCTGGCACAAACGCTGCCTGCGGTGCGGTAACGGTAAGTGAACCAGCTCTTGGCAGTCTGACTGGCGAGCTTTCAATTGGCAGAAATATATTTGGCATCGGAACGAATCATACCGCACACTTTACTTAAACCGGTATAGTCGATATGCAGCACTGTTTTAAAAAGTCTCAATCTTTAAAATATGATTGTTTTTATTTTATCTGTGGGTAAAACCGCTATTATCGTGTTTCCTTTCACAGGAGAATGCAACGCACAGCTTCAAGTGACAAAATTGTTCGTAGCGCAGGGCGACATCTTCTGCGAGAGGTGCTACAGCGCTAAGTTTGGAAACAAAATTGGACTCAAGAGGACGACGGCGGCCGACGTTAAGAGGGTCAACTTTCAAGCCGGTAGATTATGTTGTTCTGTATTGTCATTGTGTCATGCTGTACGCTCATTATTCAACGCTTCAAAATCATTATTAAGGCTACTAAAAATATAAGATTCATGGGACAACGGCAGATTTTGTATATGGTTTTGGAGGTAGACGATTGCGAAATAATTCACGCTAATTGAACTTTGTCTATGGTCTTCTCCACGATGGGCTATACCCGTCGGCAATTTGATAGATGCACGGCTTGATTTTGCAATAATTCCATAGACACTCGTGTACTCACGAGTGCATAGCAACGCGCACTCGTGAGGACGTACGCAGAAAGCGCATGGATGAAGGAATCGAAAGGATCGCTCATCTGAAAGCGAGTCTATGGCTAAAACCTCCTAAAAATGGGGATGTCCCCCCATGAATTTCATTGGCTGATGTAATTTAATAATAGTCCCAACTAAATTCTTAATGGCAGAGGCTTGTACGCGGTGGAATGCTAATTTCTTTTCCTTATGCCGTCATGGCCATGGAGGTAAGAATAGAATGGTCGTGGCCCAGAGGAAGCAAAAAATGTCTAACGTTAATCGTGACTTTGGAATTTCCCTCGCGTAGAAGCTTCAGTCAGTAGGAGCTTAGGGGGGACTATTATTAAATTCCATCAATTCCATTAAATTCATGGGGGGAATATCCCAATTTTTAGGAGGTTTTGGCCATAGACTCGCTTTCAGATGAGCGATCCTTTCTATTCCTTCATCCATGAGAAAGCGTAGCCCAGACCACAGATTCTATATCATAGACAGTAAGCAAAAGAGACAGCTTTTTAAGAGAGTGGCCCACCTAGTGTATATTAGAATCTGTGGTCCAGACTAGCTAGTCCGGACTGGATAGTTCAGGTCTTAAAGTGCACAAACCTAGTCGAGACTAGCTATCGATATTAATCTAGGCTAGAATAGTCTAGGCTAGTCCGCCCCACTTAGGCGCCATTTTTAAGGGATTCATTTCTTGTAGAGACATGCAGATAAGTAGATAGCAAGAATCAAGAAGACAGCCAGCCGCTCCATTGCGTATCTAGAAGAAAACTGTAGAGATAGATCACTGTTGCAGAAAATCCTTCGAGTCATGAACTGACCCAATCCACCGCGCACTTGACCTCAAGATCGGGAATTAATCGAATCGTAGATTTTTTAGTTGACAAATTCGTCCAGAAATTGAATAGAAATATTACCGATTACATGGGGCAGTGGACAAATTTGGTAAAACCCCATTGAGATGCGTTCCAGCTCGACGCCTGAGCCTGGAAAGCTGATATTATCCAGTCGTAAACTCAATCATGTGATTCAATGCCACTTCCCAGTAGCATCGAGACAGAGTGCTCTGGTTGATCCCTCCAAGGGCAGCCAGGTTCTGCTGAAAGCTACCCGTACCAAGATACGAGAGTGTCAAGCATAGTTAAAGCATAGGAGTCACTCTCTCAAGGTCGGTCTCGACTAAATCCAAGCTAATGCAACGAGCGATCTTTCAGTGGCAGTAGCAGTCACTAGAAAACTATCAAAAAGCATTGACCAAGTCAGCTCAGTAGTAGGCTAGGTTTTTGCCTAGACCAGTCTAGATAGTCAAAATTTTTAAGCATACCAAAGTAAGACGCGACTAGCCAAGACTGAGCTACCCGAGTTTCGTCTATGGTAGAGTGGACTGCTGGACCTTTCTGCATGCCAAATCCAAGTCTGGGATTGTATAATTCATAAAAATAAATTACTCACAGTTACGTAATTAACTTTTATACAGCATGCCAATCAGAAATTTCCATTTGACAATTTTAGATGTAGAAGAAGTCGGTCTATCAAGTGCTGCATTGAACGCCAAGGAAATGCTTTCGGAAAAGCATCCCGAATTTGCATCCACTGAGTTTCTGAACATTATAGAGCTGTACTTAAGAGAGAAAAATATTGCTACCTTGGACTCATTAGAAGCTATCGACTATGCGCTGGTGAGGAGGCTTGCGGGAGATGAAGAAAGCAACCAAGCCTTGACGGACCTCTTTAATAAGCTGCATAAAATTGTACAGAAAGACTCGGGTCCATCGTCGACTACTCAACCATCGCTATCCCCAAGACCAATGCCAAGACTTGAAACACCAGCACCATTTCCTACACATTCAAAAAGACAAGGCTCGATGCCAGATGAACCAACTGTCAACCCACAGCCAACGACCTCAGGAGTTGCAGAACCGAGAAAGCCAATAAAATTTGGATCAGTTCAAGAAACTGTTGAACGTCTCGAGCTGGAGTCTTATTATCCAGAGAGAATCCCGCGCAAGGACGTTCTTTTCGTCAAAAGAAGCCAGGACGAGCGCAAAAATTTGAAGGAAAACTCCGTTGCCTGGCAAGTCATCCGCGCACTCCTCAGCTGCGACGCACAGGGAAGAAATTTGGTTCCAGAGACGACGGCATCAGATGAAATGTCACTTTTAAACCTCGAGGACGATGAAGAAGGCAGCTCTGAGAATGAGCTGAACCCGATAGATATTTTGCTTGCGAGCTACCTCTGCTGTGACAAAGAGGTGCAACAAATGCTCTGCAAAGCTCTGTTTGCTTGCAAGCTGGCTTTCCCATTCATCTATTCAACTGTTGACAAGCCTCTGGTCATGAGCAGCTGGAGCCTGAAAGACATTGTAGTTCAGTTCATAAACGAAAATGGCCAGTACATAGAGACCAGCCTGATGTCAGACTATCATTTCCCGGTGGTATCATTTGTGAGGATCGGAGATTTGCCTGTGTCGAAGTCCAAGTTGCTGAACTCCCTACTCAATGGCAGCAGTCATGAGACGTTCTTCCACAGAGACTGCACCAACGGCCACGCGCGCAGAGTCTGCAGCAACGGACTCGTTGAGGCCACCGTGTTTCTGCCGTCCAGAAACATTAAACTGACTCGAGCCTTCTTGGCAACAAACCTCAGAGGTGACTTGCTGGATTTTGCAGATAAATCTCATGTTTTAACTTCAGCTTCCGAAGTTGTGGTTGTCTTTGTGGACGTCAGCACCCTTTCACAGCCCGAGTGCTTTAGTCAGCTTCAAAGCATGTCAAAAATGAAGGAATTAGAAGTGATAGTGGTTCTCTACAGATCTCAGACACTCGCAAATCCGCTGAGCAGCGAGTTGTTGAGTACCCTTAAATCATTTTCCTGCGTTGACACAAAGAAAAAAAAACCAGAGCGTGAAATAGTTGGCGAAATTCAACAAAGACTTTCAGAGACATTGGCAAAGGTTGGCGCCGAGCAGAAACCTATCGGAGAAATCAAAGTTGACTTTGATGACGGCTCTCTCGTTTCTCAGGCAAGCCAGCTTTGCAGCTCCATCTTTGGGGAAGTATCGAAGAGCGGAATGATGAACTTAAGGAAAGAACATCTTCCTTTGCAAGAAAAATGGATGGACTACAGTCGCCACTACAAAAAAGAAAACTCTTCTAAGGCAACAGATGAAGACAAGTTGGAAGCTCAGCATCAGCGTCTCAATGCCAGACGTCAGCAAATGGGTCTCTGCAATCAACTCAGTCCCATTATGGAGGAGTTTCTTACCACACTGACAAAGATTGCTGACAATGAGCTTCTGGTTAAGCTTTGGCTTCAGTGCATTCGATCTTTCTTCGACACTTCTTCTAGAGAGCATTTGCCAAGGCTTAGAAAAATGCAGAAGGAATTGCGGCAGCGTAAAGAAATTGCGGATGAATCATCACAGACCGCAATTGATGATCAGCTCACCGAACTTGGCCATCAAATACTGCTTGCTTCAATTGGCCTCGAAAACATATTCAGAGAGGCGGGCCAATTCTACGAGGCCATTTTAGCTGCCTCTTCAGAAAGTACAAAGACTTTCCGAGCGCTTGACATCAATCTGATCCCACGCGTGATGGCCAAACTCTTGCTGTGCGGAGTTCCTCTAGAGATTCTCGATGGCGACGCTGGAAACATCCCGTCTGCCTGGATCTCTGCTATCCTCAAGACCTGCCAGGAGCTGGTCGGTGACAAGAAGATCTACGTGATCTCTGTGCTCGGTCTGCAGAGCTCAGGCAAGTCCACTCTGCTCAACACCATGTTCGGACTGAAGTTCGCAGTGAGCGCAGGTCGCTGCACTCGAGGCGCATTTCTGCAGCTAGTTCCTGTGGAGTCGGGAATGCCTTTCGACTATGTCGCTGTGCTCGACACCGAGGGTCTGAGAGCTCCGGAGCTGGGTCTGGACAAGCATCATCATGACAACGAGCTGGCTACACTGGTCATCGGACTGGGCGACGTGACCATCATCAACATCAAAGGAGAGAACGCTGCGGAGATGAATGAGATTCTGCAGATCGCGATTCACGCCTTCATCAGGATGAAGATGGCAAACAAAGATCGAGATCTGCACAGACACTGCATCTTCATACACCAGAATGTAGCAGCGGCTGGAGCAAAAGAGATGATGCAGGAAGCGACATTCAAGATACAACAGAAACTCGACCACATGACGAAGGAAGCTGCAGAAGGAGAAGGTCTCCATGACGTGAAGCGTTTCGGAGACATTCTGCAGTTCAACAGAGACACGGATATTTTCTTTATGTCAGATCTGTTACAAGGCGACCCTCCCATGGCTCCAGTGAATCCGGGTTACTCGATGGGTGTTCAGGAGATTAAGCAGCACCTTTTGCATATTCTTGATAAAGAACAGAAAAGCTATCTAGGATTCAGCGACTTTTCTCAGCGAGTAAATGATTTGTGGAAGGCAATACTTTCTGAGGACTTTGTGTTCAGCTTTAAAAGCAGTGTCGAACTCAAGGCTTACAACATGCTGGAGAACAAATTTCTCGAAGTGACAAATTACATTGAAGAGTTGAGCGAAGACTGGCTTTATAAATCGGCAGCGATTCCCGTTAGGAAATGCGAAACGGTCAGTGCTGTCGCGGATGTGCAGCAAAGGGCTATAAGTGAGCTTCGTGCTATGCTTGAAACTTGGCAGCAGCAAGGTCTGAAGTCCTTAAACGTATTTTTTTATGAAAACCAGTACGGTGAGTACACAATACAATGGAAGGAGCGAAAGTTAGTGTCCTTAAGGGATTGCATCAAAAGTCTTGAGCAGTCACTTCGGCAGAAACTCCAAATCTTGTGCGATGGGCAAAAAGTTGAGCTTCAACAAGGTTCACGGACGGAGGAGTGGGAGTCTAAGATCATAAGACGGGCCACCGAACTTGCACCCACGCTAAAGAGCAGCTCAACAGAAAAAATTCTGCAGGAATTCGAAGCTCTGTGGCAGGAGTTCGCGCAGCAGCTGCCACCTGAGAGAACAGTCGACTTCGGAAGTATCGAAAGTCAAGTGGTAGATCAACTGCGAGAGATCTATTATAATGAAAAAAAATATGTGGGCATATTTTTGGAGCAAACGCCATTAAAGAGACAATCAGCGGGTCGAAGTGATAGCTTACCTGAAATACTGTTTCCTAAAGGAGACACTGTTCAGCTCATCATACCAGAACGTTTGAAAATCAAACAATTAAAAAGTTATGTTTCCAGTAAGCCAGAAAAAGAAGAACGCAAGCTAGTGGTAGACTTTGTATCTGACATTCTCAAGGCCGTCCAAAGTCTTTGCGAGGATATGAGGGGGGGCTTGACAGGAGTTTCTAAGGTTCACGTTAATCGAATACAAAAATACGTGTGTGATGCAGTAAACTCCTCTCTCAGACTATCGAGCAATCATATCCGCACAACGCGTGCATTCGAAATCAAGGTAGTGGTCCTCGCCCTACGCACTGCATACCCAACATTTGAGCAGATTACGCGGAATTTTTACGAAGCCAACAGCATCAAAACAAAGCTGGCCGATACGAAGACAAAGATGTTGAACTTATTTGAAAACATTGTCCGCCGACAGGCCGAAGCCAAGATGGTGGCTGATTTTATTCGTGACCATCTGTACTCGGTGATGAAACAGGCTTTCCAGGAAAGAATGGCAGGTAAATTGAGAGGAGTAATGCGGAACGAGATCGGCAGGACAAAGTACCAGCTCATTGTTCGCATGCTAACGGACATGGCACAGAGACGTGACGCAGAATCGATCCTTGAATACGTGAGAGATTCCCATACTACTGCTCTGAAATGGCTGACGCAGTTCATTAACCGTCAGCTGTTTCAGAGAACATCGGATGGCAACAGTGTATTTTCAGGCCATCTCGAGTCATCGCTCATTGCGCCGACAATTGCGGTGACTGAAGAAGCGGCAAGAGTGGCGGCAACTCGGTGCACCTCACTGAAAGTTTGGATCGATGAATTCTGTAAAGAAGCCGAAAAAGAGCTCGCCGTGCTTCCTAAAAACTTATATCATGTTTGCACTTACGAATCTAATGTAAAAGTGGAAGACATGCTGAAACATCTTTTAGGCGGCCTGGGCGACCTCAAATCCACACTAATAAAGCACTTCGCTAGTATGAACGAGTCAACAGTCAGATGGCACGGAGACTCCACTCTCTACTCCGATGTGCTTCAGAGCCTTTGGGGCTGCAAAGAACGCTGCCCTTTCTGTAGCGAGCCGTGCTGCAAGTCTCAGGAAAATCACCACGAAAAAGACGGCAGCCCGCATTGCTGCATTCAGCACAGACCACCTGGAGTGGATGGTGTTTATTATATTAGAATTGATCAGCTAGCATTCAATAATTGTGAATTTGAAATTAGTAGTGATGGCAGATTTTCATGTGGTTTTTGCAAGCGAAGGGGTAAGCAGACGTCAAACTGTCGTGCCGACAGCAAACAAGAAGTCTATCACCCTTACAAAGAGTACAAAAAGTACTTTCCAGAGTGGGAGATTGATCCCGACGCAGGAAACGATTCGGCAAAGTTCTGGCACTGGTTCTCATGGACATTTAAGGACAAGCTGCAGGCTAAGTATCGAAAAGGAATCAAAAAGTTGCCTCCGACCTGGGAACTGGTTTCCAGGAAGGAGGCAATCGACAGTCTGCGCTTTTTGCTGGATTGAGTCGCTCGTTACTTGAGTTGAACCTGAAAACATGCACTCTTTTAAATGCACACTTATCGATTGGAGTTAAAGCTGGTTAATTATCTGTGTGCATGTGTGTTTGTGTGTTTGATTTTTTGTGCATGCTGAACAGTAAAACTTTTACATGAATCTAAAGTTTTTCAAAAGGGGGCCGTAGCCAGCGGTAGCGCAGCTGCTCTGGTGTGCCAGCGACCCAGGCTCGATTCCAAGTGCAGTCACATTAATTTTTGGCTGATGGAATCTCGGTTTGCTCTGCTCGTGCAATTAACGGCCTTGAGAACCAACCCTCCAAGGCGCAGTGAAGTGTACATGCCTGACGATAAAATAAAGTTAGGGCCGCTGTACACTCCTGTGTGAGTGTGTGCCTGCGTACGTATCCGCGCGCTTGTATGCCTGCTCAGGGGAGTCGGCGGATCGGCAGTAATGCCTCTCGCCGGTTGTGTGCCTGTCGCTTAAAGTGCGCCAGGGTGCACACAACCCCCTGCCTCTAATAAAAAATAAATAAAAGTTTTTTAAAAGATCATTTAAGCTATGTGAATGAAGGAAAACAAACCACGTATTCATAATTTTCTGCCAGACTCCACATGTAAGCTGTGAAGGAATGCTCAAACTGATGTTGCTAAGACTAGCTATTCTGAGATTCAAAAAGTTACATTTTTAAACAGCAAAACAAAAGTAGAGCATGCATCATGGCAGATTCTATAAATTGAGGTTTGAGAGTGTATACGTGGGGTGCAGTTTTTACAAAATCTACATTTCGCAATCACTAAACCAAACTTTGGAAAAAACTGCCCTTGAGTGATAATTGACTGGTTTTAAACATGTGTAGTCTATTAATATTTAGCTACTTTTTATGTTTCCATTAAACATAAATGATTTTTATAAAACTGTGTTTGCCAAGCTTAACCGACTAAATTCTATTTGATTCCGACAATTTTAAACTTAATAATGTCTTCCTGACCATTATAACGTACATATTAATGGTGCTCACATACAGTATCAGACGGCCTCGTTTCGATTTTTAACTCAAAATTTTACCCTAACTTTGAAGCTCTGTTTCCGATATTTTTATTCCAGTCTCGTTTTTTCCTGGTTCGTTCAGTGTTAGATTAGTTCAGTCCGAAAAAATCATTTGACTAAGCGAAAAATAATCAAATTTGTTTCCTACGATGGTGCCTTTTGATTCTATTTGAATGATTCGAGAATTGCTGGTTTAAAGAGAATTGTTAATAATAGACTAAATGAAATCAATTTCGGGATCTATACGTAATGTTTAGAGAGGGGATAATGTCATCATTTTTTCTAATTCTCAGCTGATCTTTTCATCTGAATTAAGTTCAATTATGAATTATGTAATATGATGTTGGCAAATTATCTAGATTTCCATTGCGATATATTGACGTTTAATTCCGCTTTTCTGTATGGAAAATCTGAGCTAGCTATATTAGCTTTATTATATCACTTTTTCCTATAACCACGTTTATCGAACCGACAAAACTTGTCTTACGTTATAGTTAACGTTATAACTAAATATTTTAAAATTAACTTTGAAATAAAAAATATTCTAGAGTTTTGGAGGTTTGATGTGTACCAAAGTTTTTAATCAGTCTTTTCTGTTACAATTTTTAGTGTGACTTTGTTTCTACAAATATTATAGAGCCAACTGAAACTTTTGCTATCATTTTCCAATCAAAGTAATTTAATTTGGTACGACAGTTTTTTGTTTCAAAAATAAAAAAACCTATTAGCTTATTCTCTAATTTATTCGAGAATGTAGCGCAAAAGTACTACATGTAATTAAATGTGTGTTTGTCTCTGTACTTTGGAATTTTTAGGTAGTAAGGTACAATTAAAGTAGGACACTTGAAAATTTTTTTGTTTATTGTTTTCAGTGTGACGAGTTAAATCTAGCGCAGAGTAGCAGACGGGCGACACTCAAGAACGAACAGAACAGCATGTATGTAGTCCAAGAAAGCGATATACAATATTTAGCTTTAAGCACAATTTGCTAATGCTGAGTTGGCCAAATTTTTTAGTATTCTAGGGACGAAAAAACAAGTTATAAATAATGGATCAAAACGTTATGGATGTTAGCAACGAATTATGATTTGTTGAAGGTTACGTGGGCGCTAAGCAATATTATTGATTGACTACTAGAAATTTATCACTTGCCGATATATAAAAGCCGATGCTAAAATATACACAGAAGTTATACAATATAGAATATATTTACGTATTAGTCTACTGACAGTAAAAACTATGACATTCACAAATAAGTCAACCCTAGGTCACACCGGAACCCCCTTAGCCTTTTCACCGTATATTTTTTAAGTTTACTGCTGCCTACCAGTATCTGTCATTCTGGATTAGTAGAAAAGTAAAATACATAAATTTTATCATAAAAACGAGCCTATAATGTGCATATACCCGGTGAAAAATTCGACCCAGAACATTCTGTGTCGATTCGATGTCGAATGTGCACTCAGAAATTTTGGAAATTCGATCATCGAAATTTCGACGAATATTCGACTACTGCTATCACAGCTACTTTTAGTAGTGTTACAAGTATATATAAAAGTCGTTCTAAAGAAAAAGAAAATCGTCTGCTTTTTTATGAGTTAATTATTACTTAATTGTATTGTATCCATCGCTGTGATACGTATATTTCTGTCTATTTAGATCATCAAACAGTTTAAAGTTACATAGAACTTGTTATGTTGCGAAATTTCAGTATTAAAAAATCAGAGCTTCTAAATTTCATAAAAATTGCATAATAACAAGACTAATAAGGTTTCGGACAGTGCTGAAAGTTTGCATGTTACGAAAGATATTTTTGAGCAGAAAAACACAAATTTATGAAGCACTATACTCGAGATGAGAATGACAATATATTCCTTATAGACGCTCCTATTAAACTATGCTAATTAGACTACATTACAATTATTTGCTAAAATTTAATAGTCAGCGATCGGGTTACTTTTAGCAAAGGCAGGCAGACAGACAGAAGCCACGCCTCGCAGCGCTCAGTCACTCTGCGCTGGCGGCAGGACCACCACTGGAGCTCTTTTGCTGGGGAGTGCGCAGGCCAGATCGTACGGGGGGCATCCGAGAGGAAGTTAAAAATGCGCTCCTCCACCTTCGTGGCGTGCAGAATTGTACTTGGCCTTTCGAGATTGCCTCTGAAATGAAATTGAAATTCATTTAGCAACACGAGGTCTCTATAGCCTACTACCAATAGTAGCGTTCGTTAAGTCGTTAAACTAGATAAAGTTATGATCTCAGACCTAAGTAATCTATACTCATTGTCATTTCATATCAGCAACGCACCTTTCACTACGGCCTCGAAGCCACTGAAGCTTATCTTGCCGTTATTTCCAGTGCGGTTGAAGTCAAACTGGAGATGGAGTCTTTCCCTTCCAGCATGCAGAGCTCTCGTATCTGTGGGAAGTAGAAGTATGTGTGGTTAACGATGATCTTATTTAGAGCATTAAACTGATCAAGAAGTTTTTGCAAGAAAAAACTGCAGGGCATCAAGCGAAATCAACTCACCACTCATTGCTTCTGGAAATTACTGACGCCAGCATCCTGGCCTGCACGTTCAGCGCTCCTGTGGCAAGTGGGATGAATTTATGAATGCACGCAATGAATTTGCTTGACTGTTGCCTAACTACAATGTACAATATACGTTAATTTCAGCACTTTATTATACTTAAAGCGATTTTCTTAGCACGCACAATGGTCGAAAGTGGGCTAAACTATAACGTATCAGATAAAGTACTCGTAATATTAATCTATATAAGATATATTTGCCACCTTAAAAATTGTAAGGTGGTGCTACAAGTGGTGCTGACCGACTAGAGCAGGATTTAGAAACTTACTGATGAGTTCTTGCTGAGCTCCTGACTTTTGCAGATTAACAGTGGCATCGTATACTGCTGACAAAAGGTTCGGTTTGAATGCAGTCTCTGTGCTTTATGCTGATGTAGACTCAGCATTTCTGCTGTTTGAATACCTCAGGGAACAGTTCGTTCTTTGAGAACATCCTGTGAAGACACAATCAGCATCACAATTGATGTCGCCATCCATCAGTCTGAATCTGATAGTCAGCCGATATTTGCTGAAATTTCAAATATAGTTTCGATAAATTTTAGCATGTCTAAAACATAGCTTGCACAAAGACAAAGCCGATTAAATGAAACACTTACTTCATCTGGGCGATATGAGTTCCGGCGCTGCTTCACTCTGTCGTTTCTTTCAGCAGACCTGCGCACGCCAGCTCTCTGCAGGCATAAAGCTTAGCCGGCTTTAAGTCCTCCTTTGTATTCCCTACTTGTATGACCACGGTCATACGGTCTGGCCTCGCCATCGACCACACGGTAGTTGACGCTTAAAACTACGGGGTTCATGTCCAAGCTAGCTAATTCTAAAGATTACAAGCTTGCAAAACTCGCTAAAAGGAATTGGAAGCACAACTCGGCAGCAATGTGGGTTCGTGATGTAAAAAATATATATTTCAAAGACGCTTTTAGGTAAAATTATTTGGGATCGGGGAGCGCAATAGAATATGCAGCGCACCGGTTGGCTGTGAGGAAGCCTTCCGTGCTTTGTGCTCTCACTCACAGAACTCCACTCGGGTTATCCCCTCCCCCTCCAGCAGCTGTTCCCCCTGTTCCTCTGTTCCCCTCCCCTCGAAATCGCCAGTTGCATGTCAGTCACTCATTTGATTGGATGAAGAGGAGCCCCTCGTGGAGAAAAAAACGCTTGCGGGCGCCCATATTCAAAGCTTTTCGTCCAGGCTCTGACTTCGATATGATCTATGAGAGAGAGATATTCTTATCACAGTAAACAGTCCCTGTCTCAGTGTCTTGACCTCGTTATTCTGTGTATTTTGGCGCTCCACTTGGATGTCTAGGCTAAAAACTTCCGCCTCTGGATCTGCATTGGAAAAAACCTCTGCTAAAATTGGCCAGCTCCATTGAAATGTAGATAATGATCTTGGTCCCAGACCCACCTAGGCTCAGATAGCTAGCTAGCTTGGAGCACGCTCTAACTTGGGTAGTCCGCAAGGGGTTGGAGGTTGGAGCATGCTCCCGTGCTCCCAGTAAAGTGTAGCTAGTTAATCGTGGACTACATGACTGCCCAGACCCCAGACCCTATCTGCTTTCAAACAGCGAGTTTGCAACAGTGAACCGTCCCAGCGAGCTCGAAAGAGTGTAAGCTCGAAAGAGCTCGAAAGAGCTCGAAAGAGCTATTAAACTCGAAAGACGGAGTTTAGCAATAAAATATCCCCAGATTGGTTTATATTTCTACAGTTTATATGGAATCCTCAATGCTCATACTCAATTTCTCACCCTCTGACCAACATTAAAGGGCAAAGTTTGAAAGATTTGCTCAATTACTTATACGACTACGAGTAACAGTCAGCAAGTGATAGTGAAAACGAAAAAAATTAGATTAGTAGAGCACAAAACCGCACACAGAGCAAGTAAACCATTTTCATGGAGAATAAATTTGAGCTTATCGATCGTTCAGACTTTAAATGCTAAAGAATCTTAGACTCCCATGAAGCTAGCATTTGCGTAGGGGGGACTGCTTTTGCCTTCTTGCCTTGCCTTTTGCCTGTTTTGTTTTCATTCTCTCTTTGTGTGATTCTGATTAAACTTTGTTTTAGCCACCCCTTCTATTTAACTGAGAAAAACCTTGGATAGAAGAGCCCACCCACTGCCCGCACAGCTCCAGGCGTGAATTTTTCCGGCCATAAATCTTCTATATAACTAAATCTTGAATAAAAACTGAACTGGACTGCGTACCCAGGGCTTGGAATCTGTCAAAATGACAATGGAAAGTCTCTCCGCCTGCAGCTATACTATAGATACTTTTTGGTCTGGGATAAATATTGTTTGCGATAGCTGTGCCCGGCCGCCACCTAGCTACCATTTCTATTCACCCAACTCTGATCCATTCAGAAAAATTCCCTTTGTTTACTTTATTTCTGCCATTCTGACGCACACACAGCATTCGAATTCGCGCTGATATGAGGAGGTGCGGCCCACGCCGCCCACCACATAGACTATGGGATGGGGCGCCAGAAAATCCGTCACGTGTGCTCATGGAGAGTAATTCTGAAAGATAGGTTCTGGTCCTAGGGTTACTTTTTTGGTCTGTGCTTAAACGAGCAGCCTTATATAATAATTACTCTAGGATAGCTTGTTGGACGGCGAGGTAAAGCGGCTATAAGACAAGGTTAATTGTGCCAGAAATATTTATTGGCTTTAATTAACACACTTCTAGCAGAATATCTAGCAGAATAGGGTAATGCAGTTGCATTGAATTTCCTGCAAGATTGTACTTTGCATGCAGCAGTCAGCATCGATAAAGATCAGAACAGACCAATAGAGAACTGTACCGGCCTATTCGTTTATTACTGCGCTTGCTGCGCAAAAATGTGACGGTTGTAACTGTATGAGCTTTAGAATTTCAAAACAGTTAGTATTTACTTGCAAATTTTCGGTTTTACCCCATGACTTTAAAAAATTCTTTGCTGACTACTTAGGTATATAGAATAGTAGAGAATGACGAATATCTAAGCAAAAATTAGTTGACAGAATGTTCGGCCATTTTTCGACCATGTTTCGACCAACGTTTGTTCCCTCTCTGAAAATTCGATGTTCTCCCTAGATTCGACAGAGAATCGACGTCGAATTTTACACCGGGTATCTGCTATGCAAATTTGTGTACATCACCTTCCAACTACATGTACAGCTTAATTTTAAATATCTTCTCTTTTATTGGCGGGTTTTCATTTTCATTTATTGCTACTAATTATAGCAGATTTGGTAGAAAGTCATTCTCTGCCTTTAAGATTTCCCCTTTTTCTAGTATGATTGATGAGGACGCACTTTTTTCCCAAATCCCGCGCTAGCACATGGGCTCTAAACTTACTTGCCTACTAACAGTGGGCAGTGGGCATTTTTATCCTTTTTCTGCGAATTGTCATAGAATCTATACTAGATATAATGTCTGGCCATACTAGTAGTCATAATAACATAGGCGTAGCTTTTTGGGTCGTAAATCATCGCTTCCGAAGTTGGTCTGACAGCCACCTGCGCCTCACTCAGTGTTGAGACGGGCGCCAGATGGTCTGAGAGGATGCGGGCGGTAGCTTTTTTCTCATCATTTTGACAGGCCATCAAGATTTATGAGGTCAGAGCCTATTGTTCGGATTCACTCAAGCGTGTGACAGCTTTGACAGCTATGCGTTTTACCCCTAAAAGTACCTTGGGATTAGCGATTAGCGATTTCTCTTCATTATCTTCACTTTCTATTTAATAAGAGCTTTCTAATGTATATTTTTTCATTAATTTCTGTCAATCCTACGCGAAAAGTCATAAATCATTTTGTTGCGATTTTGAGTGATTTATGGCCGCACCTGTCATCTTTTTACGACCCTGTGGGAACTGATAGGATCTCTCGGTCACGTGATTCTGGGTAGCAACGAGCTTAGCCAATCATAAAATTCGGCGCTCATTTTAACAAAACGGCTCAGCCAATCAGAATCGTCGTGTTCCGTTATAACAAACTGCGGTCCAGTTGGCGGCTATTTAAACCGGTGTTTTTGGCCCGCTCGGACGCAACTTCTTCTTACTTTGGCTCGGGCCCAGCGCGCAACTTCTGGTTCCCGGAGCACGACCGTCGTTTCTTGATCCCCGGATTGCAACTTCCCCCATCATCATCAAGGACGAGTCCCCCGGTCGACAGCAGCGAACATCCAGTTAAGAGCATCACCTGCTAGCTAACAGCGAAGATTGTGACAGCATCATCCCGAGTCTACAGCTGCAGAGCATCGAGCCGATTCGGTCACTGTGGAATACCTGGTCTCCGGCTGTTGAGTTTCTGATTGGTTGGGTGAGAGGCCACCTAGACTTGCTTGATTGGGTGATCCCTTTTCTGTCCCCTGTTGCAGTAGCTGAATTAGGCGCACACTTTTGCTCATTTTGTTCAGTAGTGCTGTTGCTGAGGCAGGAATCATTCAATAATACTGCTAGTAGTCTAAGACTCCAATTCAATCTAAAGTGTGAAGTGAACTAAGGAGAAGGTTAAATCTAACAGTTATCTTTGTCGGCTTTATTTCTTTGTTCGCCGATGGCTCAGATGAGTAGCTAAGCTAGTAGGCGCCGGTCACAGTGGACCAATGGCAAGGCAGTTCTCAGTCGACCAATCTAACAAATCAGTGAGCAAAACTGCCAGAAGTGCAGAATCGGCGCCAGAGATGTACTTTGTGCACTCTAGGGTAGCCAAGCGGCTCGGGTAAATGAATCATGCGGTCTCTGAAGTTCGAGTTAGCCTATCATCAGCGCTATGAGAGGCTAGTTGGCGCGTTGAAGGCTAAAAGTACATATCTTCGTATTTAGCAATGTAATAGTACATGTAGCTACCCCATAGACTCGCCACCGCAAGAATCCCCTGCACAAGTCCCCTCTGTACCTGCATGGCCAACGCGATCTAGTCCCAGCAGTGTCCCTTATCATCGGCTATGACTTCGAGATTGACAGCAAAAAGACACTAGTTGGCAGGTAAGTGCAAAGCCCCTTCTAGTCGGAAGCCCGATTTCGAGAGTCCCGGTGTGGTGAGCCAGGGCGCACGGGCTGGTGGCAGCAAGTTAGTTGATCTGCGGATTAGCTAATTTCTACTTTCAAAATTCTCCCTGCTCGTCTCTCGCTGTCCCTCTCTTAGCTATAGGACCTAGACTGCTACCATGGTACCATGGTAGCTACCATGGGGCTGACCATCTGACAGGAGTGGGGGGCCAGGTCTCTAATTGATTTATTTCTGAGCCTGAGGCCCGAAGGCTTCCCTAACAAGGAGCCCGAAGGTCGAAACCCATCATGATAAATAACTCTCTACTCTCTTTTCCTCTTGCTCCTGCATTATTCTCAATGTTCGTTTCCTTTATTTGCAACTGATGAGGTTCATTCAGTTAAATTTCCCGTCAAAATACGAGTACCTTATAAGAAGCCAATTTGTTTTAACACTCTGCTCCTCACCCTTATTTTTGACTAGTGTAGCTAAATATAGCCCAAAAGTTTGGCGCCCACAACGCTTTGTGAACTGCCCCTGCACTCTCTCAGAAAAGGGTCGAATAGAAAGGGTCGTGAGACGAAGTCAAGGCAGTTGGCACGAGAGGCGCAGGTTCGAGCTTGGCCCTATTGTACGAGTATTCGAGCGTATTTATGAACTTTAATTTACCGGACTTAAAAGCCAAATAAAAACCTTGGAGACTTAAAAGCGAGAAAAAAATCAATAAGCGCTTGGCGGGTCAGCGACAGCCCGCACCGTATTAAATAAACGCCACCCAGGCCGCGGGCACGTGACCAAGGCCCGGCCCACCACCCCCGCACCAACGCACAAGAGCCACGCCCCACTGGTTTAACACCCAACCAAGCTACGCCCGGTCGGACCATATAATTGTGAAGCGAATGCTTATTGGCTGGACGAAGGAACCAGCTTGTGCAGACGAATAATCTAAGGAGCCAATTGTCGGAGAGCAGAGAAGGAAAGATTATTTATTCGCCAATTGCAGGGAGAAAATATTTTTACATTCTTGTTAAAAAATTGATCAGACTTGCCAGTGTCGAGTCGTAGATGGACATTTATAGCCAATCCTAGTATATAAAGGAGAGTTGGGGTAACAAAAACCGGACAACCGCGATTCAGCGGAAACACCGCTACAGGACTCAGGACCATCAGAGTAGTAACATCATGTGTCTTGCCGCAACGCTGTACGCTACTGGGACATTCCGTGCTTTACGTGAAAGTCCACTCAATCTTAAAGTAACAGTTAAATTCTAGGGGATAGATATACTGTGACGATTCACTCGTAGCTTCTTGGAGAAGGACCAGAACCAGAGGACCCTGGGACACTACTCGATCATATATACGTATATATATGGTGTGGTAGCTACACTCAACATGTATCTTCCCTGCTGCAATACCCTCATTGTCTACTCTGCGATCGCTATTGGTGCCGGCCGTCTACAGATTTTGGTCCAGTTTTAGACCGGCGTAAATTAGCGTCTGATCTCTTCCGACCATTTGCGTCCTGTCCAGCTGGGGATCTGTTACATGTATGTATATAATGTCTGCAGCATCATCAATGCTTCAGCATCAGCAGTGCACAACTTTATCCACGGATAGTTTGCCATCAAGAAAAGAAAAGAAAAAAGAAATAGTCTCTTTCTCACTTTCTCTCTTAATCTGTACTTCTGTCTGTGCTATTATGCTAATTTGCTTCGAAGTGTTTGGTTCTGAAAATTCCCATCTACTGAAGTAGTTTGAACGTGCTGTAACGTGGATTTAATTATTTTATGAAGCAGTGTATTGTGTATTTATTTTTATGTATTTTTAGTTGTATTAAATTTTGCTATTTCGGTATGTATATGGGGTCTATGAGAATTTCCCGCAGGAATTTTTCCCGCCAAGGTTTACCCGCGCGAGTTTTGCCCGCAGCGAGGTTTCCCCGCTGGGTGTTTTCGCGCCGAGCTTTTCCCGACGAGATTTTTCCGCGGCGAGGCTTTCCCGCGAGAGTTTTTCCCGTCGAAGTTTCTGCGGGAAATTCTCGTGCTCCCATGTATATGTACAATTGATTATTACTTTTGTTTTACTGTATGATTCCGAGAATCTGTATAGTATTTCAACCGCGGGTAGAATTCAATTTTGTACTCGTCGTCGCCCGGACCGTCTCGCCCCGCCTCCTGATTGGTCAAAGTAACAAATTGTTATATAAATATACTATAAAATCCATTATACTAAATATATAATTAGCCGTCTGAACACGAACGAATAAACCGCTACAGTATTACCAGCCAATCAATGTGCTCCAACAAGCAAAAGCTTAGGACACGACCCCAGCCTCAACCAATGAAAAGTAGGCATGTACCATCCAAGGATCACTCATTCTAAGGATGCAATCATTTATTTTGTGATAAAAAAATATTTTTCCTATCTCCGCAGTGTATTTATTTCAGGAAATCGACCTCCTAAAATTTACACGATCTTTGAGTTTTATCAAAGGTCTTTGGTACTATCTAAAAGTCTAAATTAGTCCCCAATGCTAAAGACTGAAATTGCTATGTAAGCCAAGATTAAAACCAAGCAAGAAGTTTTTGTTTCTTCTCCTAGCTAATCCTTAACTTGAACAGATCCGAGCGTAGTACACAAATCTAGCCAAACTATTTAGATTCGACAGGTTGATTCATTGAACCTTAATTAAGAATAATCGATCCACCCACAACAGATTAAACTATCAGATCGCCCGAACAATAGAACCTAACAGCAAAACTCAACTCAAGCAAATCGAGTTGAATCTGCAGCCTCAGTTCGCATTTGGCTCTCTGCACATCGACAATCGAAGTTATTTTAGAGCCTTAGTAATGAGAGTCCCTCCAACCCCAAATGGATTTCTATAGGGGGCATTTCTAATCTGAAAGCAGAATGCTTAGAGTACTTATATCAGGGTGTGGAGGGAGGTACTCGTAATTTTTTGTTTTTTTGTTGCGACTCAGAACAGCCTTTTAACCTCCACTCACTCCACTCAAGTGAGCGAAATGACTTTATAGCTATTTAGCGACAGTTTTTTAATTCCCCAAAAAGTTTCTGCAAGGATGTGCGAACATTCATTTAAATGCAGTGTGACGAAAAAATTACGTGCATGGATCTGTCCCTTTTCACTATCGTTACAATTCAAATTCATTTGCCCTCAAAGTCACTTCCTCATTCCCTATCAGCATCCCAATCAGTATCAGCACCCTCAGCATCATTCCCCTCAGCGTCACTCTCCTCAGCATCACTCCCCCTCAGCATCACTCACCTCAGCATCACTCCCCCTCAGCGTCACTCCCCTCAGCATCACTCCCCTCAGCGTCACTCACCTCAGCATCACTCCCCCTCAGCGTCACTCCCCTCAGCATCACTCCCCTCAGCATTACTCACCTCAGCATCACTCCCCCTCAGCGTCACTCACCTCAGCGTCACTCCCCTCAGCATCACTCCCCTCAGCGTCACGATCACCTCAGCATCACTCCCCCTCAGCGTCACTCACCTCAGCATCACTCCCCCTCAGCGTCACTCCCCTTAGCATCACTCCCCCTCAGCGTCACTCCCCTTAGCATCACTCCCCCTCAGCGTCACTCCCCTTAGCATCACTCCCCCTCAGCGTCACTCCCCTTAGCATCACTCCCCCTCAGTATCACTCTAACCGAGCTTATCAACAATCACAAGACGCTTAACTCTGCTTTGCTTCAGTTCACCCAGTTGTAAAATGGGTGCCAGCATTAGCTGGGGTAATTGAGGGTGTGTGGTGACCCTCCCCCCCCAGTCCTTGGACTGAACAGCCGTACACAGCCTTCAGATGCGCCGCGCAATAGCTGCGGCTGAGCTGTCGGTTGCACATCTGCCCATTAGGGCAGGCGTAATCAATTATTATTATTATTAATATTATTTTTTTTTCTGGAAGTCAGAAAGTATAACAAAACCAAATATTTTCAACAAAGCAAGCTGGTGCAAATAATATTCTAGACAGCTGTTTCTTTAGGTCATCAATATTATTAAAAAGTCGAGAAGATACAAAACCATTACAATACAAGCCGTGCTAATCAAGAAACTTCAATCACAAGGTGAGCTACATGTAGTTGCTACTGGGATACAGTAGTATAGTTTGCCGTTCATCATGTTTGGTGTCCCTATTGAGAGGATTTAAAATTTGTGTATAGGCGTTTGCATATTTCTAAATTGTATGAAATAATATTTCAAATGAGTATATAAAATATAATGTTTTGCTGTAGTGTATAACTTCACAAGAAAATGTCGATGTTGCTTTGATTTATTTTTTTCTTAAAGCTGCTATCAATTCACTAAATAATATGGGTATCCACTGATCAGAAGTCGTTTTTAATCGAATTTATAGCCTTAGTCAGCCTTAAATATTAATGTGTTCCTTACTAAGACTTTCTTAGTAATCAAGGAAAATCACTTCTAGCTACTGCTAGGCAATCAGTAACCAGTAATGAGTACCCCTTTGTCGATCTGGAATTCCTCGTCGTCAGTTCGTATAGACGCCTTGATGCTGGTAGTTTCTATACTAGTTTACTGCCTTGGGCATGTCGCTGTCCGGTATCTGTAGTCCGAACCAATAAGAAGCTTCGAATCAACAATGGGGATCCCTGCGCCGCGCTGCGGTTTAAACAAGCCTACTCCTTCTAGCAGTGAAGTAATCCACTCTAGGTATAGCTCCAGTAATGACTTTGACTTTACACAAGTCAAGACTACTACCAATGGAGTCTCAGATAGACTCAGTCACAACAACACTCTCGAGTCAACTCAACAAGTGTAGCGCAAATGAGTAAGGCTTACCGCAAAGAACTCAGCCGAGTCCCGGTTGACTTGGTCTGAAGGATCTTGCTGGCTTCCTTATTCGAAGCTCTTCTTCTCTCTTAAAGGATATAAGGCTCCGGTCCGCTTCGGACCTCTTGTATTTATACACAATTTTCGCAAGATATAAATAGTAGCATGACTCATTTTAGTTATAAATAGTAATATGATTCATAGTTAAAATTTTGGTGCGCTATAGCACTATGTGTTGTAGATATAACACTACAACACTACACAGCCGTTGATCATACGCTCGTGTAAGTACGATTCTATTATCTATGGCAGATGTTAACGGTGAAATACAGTTCTACAGCGCTAAGCTAAGAAGCCAGAGCGGCATTCCCCACCGCTAGTTTTTACACTTCGTTCCACTGCAATTATCTGCCTTTTGTTCTTAGTTGTAGCACCCGCTACAGCGCATGCGTGCGTTGCTCTACTTACAGTAGCATTTCTATGAATAAACCTGTACCTGTAAATTAACAGTTTTTATGATTTTTGTGGGAAGTAGAACACTCTACAATAGATGTTCGAGCCCTCGTGTCGTTTTGCGTCTCGTTGAGGTATTGGGAATTGAATTGAGATCCACATTGGCAGAAATGAGCACCCAATGGCACCTGCTTTCTATAGTCTATGGCTCAAACGGGTGGCTGGTGGGCGATTAACTTAAGCTTTTGGGCATGAACTTTTCCATTTCTGCTCTTCTATCTGATAATTAACCGTCAAATAATATTAAAGTACAGAGCGACAAGAGAACAGGTATGCCCAAGCCGTGTGTTACCACAAGAAATTGGCCTGATCTGATGCCGATGCGCTGTGAAAAGGCCGTATCGCAACTCTAGCTATCTCAGTGGACGAGCCCGGAGATGGCGTCAGTCAACTGGCCGGACTGACTTCGGACTCTGGGCGTGGGATCGCGTCAGGAGACTTGATAAGCCCGTCCCTATAGCACAAATCAGACCCAGCCAGTCCCGCAAGTGAGAAAGAAACGCAACTCACTCTTGTCTTCACACAACTGCGATGGCGGCGGCAGGGGCGGGTTCCCTCGAATTCTGGCAGTGAGAGCTTCTAAGAGTCAATTACATCATCCACAGTTAAGATGAGAACCGCGGGCGTGGTGTGAGTTGCGCCACCTGGAGCCGAGATCTGAGGACAGTTTACCTCTGGTTTCGGGGTGGAAACTTTAACTATGTTTCTGAGTGTATGCTAAGCAGTGCAGATTCAACCCGACACAACACATGCGAACTATATATAGATCTAACCTTCATTCTTGTATATTTACATTTGTCTGCTTATTGTCCATTGTCCAGCGAGATAACCAATCCACATCCACCATGTAACGATTCAACAGCAGAGCTTAAATCTCATTTTACCCAGCTTCACACAGCATAAACCTGTAATAGCAGAATAAAATATCTTTCGTTAGGTTTCAAAATCCGTAAGGTTTGCAACTGAAAACAACAAACAGAAACAGGATATAAACTTGCACTAAATGAGGCAGACTGGCTTACTGTAATTAATTAAATTTATAAACGCGTGTTTTGTTACTTAAAACTGTGTAGCAGCATCCTGTGATAGTGCGGTATTTTTTTGCAAAAAGACACTTTCACAACAATAGAGCGAGTGCACCAATCCAAAACTCGTAGTATAAAACCTACTAATTGCGAAAACAGAATCTGAGAGGAGTTCTTATCTTTCTGTCTGATGTACATGTAGTATTGTAGTCTATTTTGGTATTAGAGGAATGGAACTGTGTACCCTGGTGTACTTAAAACGGCATTACTGTCCATTCCACCAACCCCCCCCCCACACACGCATACATGTACGTACGCATTCATACGCGCAGGCACGCGCTCACATAGGAGTGTACAGCGGCCCTATCCTTATTTATCGTTGGGTTGGCCCTCAAAAGCGTTTATTGCCCACTCAGACCCAAGCCGAGATTCCAATTTAGCCCCAAATTGATGTGCCACTCGCCTGGAATCGAGCCTGAACCACGGCCACTAGACTATAAACCCCTTCCGATGCAGTCTGAGGATTTATCAATCAAAGGTAAAGAGTGATTAACGCCGCTGCTGTAGCGGTGAAGACTCGATTCCACATCCGGGAAAGAAGTGGTAGCAATGAATGAGTTCCAGATCGATATCTGTCTGTTTGATGGCTGTGCAAGACAGCAGAATGCGTGACTGGTTTATGGCTAATCTTGCTGTTGCGCTCGTTATTTTATTCTGTAGGCGCGATTATTAACAGACGCAGTGCTCAACTGGTGGAACCTTTGACTTTGACTTTGACTTTGAAATGTACACCAGAGTTTTATGGACGGTACTCGCGAGACCGCCTTTGCAAACGCTGATCCTTGCAGCAATCACAGCATGCCGGAAATCACAGACTCCAAGGCCTCTTCCGCACCTCTCAACGCATCTGATGTTTTCATCAACTGGTGGTTGCTTCAAATTCTACAAGATTTTGACCGGATGGTACTCACTGAGGTCTCCAGTTGGAGACTTCCTAACCTGCGGCAGAGCCTACCCTAATATCCTCACGAACATCGTTTAGGAAGTCAACCCGAACAGACAGCTGTATATTCCGAAATTTTCCAGAATCAGTCAGTTAGGACTGGAGATTATCTGCTTTAATCGCTTAAAAAGACAGGTTTCAAATCAAATATATTTTAGCCACAATTTACCGATTAAAGGAGAAACGTTTTTTCTATTTAAGACAGAGTTTTCCACAGAAATTTTAGTAAAAGCAAACTACTGTAAAGCAAAAATTTCTCTAAGCACAGCTGCTTACATTGCAGAATTTGAAACATTTTTGTTGCTTGTGCACAACTGCTTAGGATTGTAAAAGTAAACGGAATTGGTGTTTCTGCTGTAAAGAAGATATTTGGGGACAAAACTTTGATAGGTAAGCATAATAAAATAAGCTAATATTAAATTTCAAACAACATCACGGAAACAAGGTACTCTAGCTCAGCTCTAAAAACTAAAACTGTACCTATTACCTACAAATGATTTTCTTGTTTACACTCAGTGCCTGGATAAATAAAAAACAACTATCCTTTTGCGTTCTAGGCATGAGCAAATTATAAAACTGAATTACTATTAGCTCAAAGTAATAGGATCAGCAGTTGGGTACAAAAAACCAAGAATTTTGTACTTTAGTAATATGTACCTACTATCTGATGCATAGAAATTTCCACAACAAAAAATCTAGCCTTTATAAATACAATTCATACATGAAATCGTTACGTCATATAATCACACTCATTCACTCCTGGTTAGCATTTCTTTCAGCTTTACAATTTAGTCCACGTGCTGAAAGTCTACAAAATAATTGTTAACAAGCGTCACAGTTCCGTAAAAATAATCAAATCTTTAAGAAAAGCTCCTTAAAAACCCGTGAAACTCCAGTTTCTAATGCTAGTCATGTACGCAGACAAAGGCGAAGCAAAATAGCACTGCCGAGAACAATGGACAAATTCTCGTAGGGCTTCAAAACCAACCCTGGCGTGCTTGACAAAGTGATCGTCAAGAAACGTGACGACATAGTAGTCGTAGTCGACCTCATATTCAACGCAGAGCCGTCGGCCATCAACTTTAGGGACATAAATGTCACCAATCTTCCAGCGGTGTAGACACCGCTGCTCGAAGCGGTTGAGTTGAAACCGGCGCTCACCTCAATTTGAGTTCCATTCACTGTCAACGCCGCTGCTTGATTCGAAATTAACAACCTCAACTCTAAACAGATGACCGGGTGTCGATTCGTTGCATTCAAAGTGACGGATAGAGCATCAATGCCCGACTTCGATTGGCCAAACTGAGCTGCTTTAATCTCTACTTTCAGAACTTCGTTTGGCACAGCCGCTGTCTGTCGTGCTGAAACTCTCAGAGTGACCTCGCCAATGATTGGAACCTTGGAAATGTTGATGCAAAGTTGGATCGGATTAGACGTTGTGAGCACCAACGAGGAGGGCTCTACTAACTGAAAGAGAAGTCGGTGAGAAGCAGAAACCAGCTCCTGGGAAATGTAGTCTTCCGCCGATGAGTTGCACTTTGCCTGAAGGGTGCACTCCAGTGTTGCACCGTAGATGTTCGAATGCGGCATTAGCATCTTTTCGTACGGGCAGGACGCGATGACTCGATTTCCTGGAGCCACAGATAAATCATCAACTGTGCAGCCTAGAATGACGACCTGCGTTGAGTTGTGAAATGTGATTCGGTATTTCACCCTATAAAGGAGTCCTAGCGTAGAGTTTGTACTAAACGCGTCACGAATGGCACAGTTAAATCGATCAAAATGCGGCTCGGATGAAGCACTCTTTGCTTGGCTAAGCACTGGCAACACGTCGGCTCCGGACTTCACCCTTGGCAAGCACGCGGATGCGTTGACGCAGGGCTCGTAGCCCGAGCCGTCAGCTGACACAAGACCGCCGCTGCACGCCTTCCTGTTTCCGATGCAGAAGTGGTGACTGCTCGACATGGTGGGTTCCAAATAGTAAAGATTAAACAATCCGCAGTAGAGGATTCGGACAGGATATGAAGTCTCTGCCGAGTTGTAGCAGACGGGTCCTGGCTGACTGACTCTGAAGAGTTTGGCGGAAAAAAGCTGTCTGTTCGCATTGGCTTCCTGGACGATGTCGGTGAGGATATAAGGGTCGGCGCTGCCGCAGCTGACCGTTGTGTTGGGACACATGCTGGTTAGGAAGCCCCCAGCAGGAGACCTCAGTCGGTACCATCCAGTCGCCATGTTGTAAAAGTTGATGCAACCACCAGTTGATGAACACGACTGGGTGTTGCCAGGTGCATGAGAGGCCGTGGAGTCAGTAATTTCGGGTATGCTGGCATTGCTGCACGGATCAGAGCTTGAAAAAGCGGTCTCGCAGGTCCGTCCATAGAACTCTGGTGTACAAATGCACCGGTAGCTGACGTAGTCAAAGGTTCCACCATTTGAGCAGTGCGTCTGTGACTCGACTTCCCAGCAGCTCAGCAGCAGAGACAATACCACCGCCCACCTGCGATATAAGATTTAAAGTAGTGTTTGTTGATTGAAAAGGAGCTCTGCTCTTTGAATCGAAGTAAGAATGTATGAATGCATGCATTATAGGCGAGGTTAGTAATAAATGTACCTGTGTGTGCTGCAGCTCATTTTGCAGTAGTGTTATTCGGTAGTGCTTGACGATAACCAAAGATATGTTGCGCTATTGGTGTGTTCTAATTTCAGATCCTAACCTCCGAAAGCGTTACATTACGTTAAAAAATCTCACCTGAGCATAGCTGAAACATGACGGCTCATTTTGTTTAATAGTGAAGTGTCACTAGTCTATTTAATAAAACTTTATTCTGCGCGTTGAAGCTTAGAATTTTTGCCTCCGTCCTGACGGTAAACTATCGGGAATATGAACTCATTGCTGGAGCTCAATCCACTTTATACATGTAAGAGATTATTGCACTACCGTATCAAATTCATATATTCATCCTTTACCGTTCTGAACCGTTACTAAATTTAGCAGCCATTGTAATTATTCTGTCTGCTCTATATGAGTATCAGTGTGCCTCTGCCGTCTGTCTTTCTCCGCCTCTGCTCATATTCTATCGGCTGCCTCAAAAAACTCCATTCAATTTTGCAGTCTAACCGATGATATATTGCGTTTTCTATGCTAATTTACTCGTAGTAGGTTCCCTTATAACAGATTGAGCCTCAATATGGCAGAGGGTTGTGACTAACAATAGGCTGTGGACCTTATGAGGGGCCGATTAACTATGTGAGCAGAAGAAAGAATGAGCAGAGGTGGAGAGAGTCTTCTCACATTTTAAACAGGAAGCTTATTTTTTTGTAGACAAACATTTATGGCAAAGATCTTAGGTTATCCAGAAATTCCGATTGGATAAGCAGCAGTTCGCTAGTTCATCGGAAAAGAAGATTGAGTGCCACACGATATTCTCTTAGACAGGTTGTATATACTTTGCGAAAATTTTAAGAAGTTCGAAATCTATAAAAAGTATATTTGGGGAAATAATTCACGCATTATTCTTTGAGATACTTACCGGAGCATTAGTCCACCAAAAACCACCATTGTTTAACTGGGTTGATTGAAATAAAACAAATTTAAACAAAATTCTAAGAAATCTAAGAAGCACCGAGTTCATGCAAGTTAAAGAAAGCAGAGCATTGCGGGGCCTTGCTTGGTTCTTTATATAGAGAGTATAGTCTACTATAGTGTCGGAGTCTGTATAGAGGATGTCTTTTATTTATTCATGTTGCTAAATTTAGCAACGGTATTTAGTATAGTGCGTGAGCAGAGGCAACTATGGCTCGTACTAACGGGATGCAAGGTTGTCGTGACGTACTGCTGTCTGTAAATAGCCTAACGGATGGTTTTAGTTTTTTATGTCTGGCATTAAACATAACATCCGTAATGATTTACGAGTATTTAATCAAAAGCTAGTTTACCTGTTTAGTTTGGTGGGCATTCTAATGAGAAAGTTGTTTTGCTTGTCTCGTCTTATGATTTTTAGGAGCGATTTCAGAACCAGAAGCATCTGAGAACAAAAACTTAAACCTTGACGCACACAAAGACTTGCAGAAACGTTACTGTCACAAAAAACTCTTAATTTCAGAAAAATAAGCGTTGCTTTTTCTTGCTTACTTAAATCTGTAAATTTAAATGCTTTAGCTCTAAGTTATAACCAATCCGGCTCTTGGACTTGATCTCTGATTTTAATTCGCACTCAAGTATCATTGAATTGTGTCTCCAACGCCGCCATCATAATATGTGATAGAAATCAAGTTTACACTGAGACTGTGGGATAGAGGGGCTGTAGGGACTGTGGGATAGAGGGAGCTGTAGGGACTGTGGGATAGATGGGCTGTAGGGACTGTGGGATAGAGGGAGCTGTAGGGACTGTGGGATAGATGGGCTGTAGGGACTGTGGGATAGATGAGCTGTAGGGACTATGGGATAGAGGGGCTGTAGGGACTGTGGGATAGAGGGGCTGTAGGGACTATGGGATAGAGAGGCTGTAGGGACTGTGGGATAGATGGGCTGTAGGGACTATGGGATAGAGAGGCTGTAGGGACTGTGGGATAGATGGGCTGTAGGGACTGTGGGATAGATGGGCTGTAGGGACTGTGGGATAGATGCCTGTATGGACCGTGGGATAGAGGGGCTGTAGGGACTGTGGGATAAAGGGGGGCTGTAGGGACTGTGGGATAGAGGGGGTTAGGGACCGTGGGATAGAAGGGCTGTAGGGACTGTGGGATAGATGGGCTGTAGGGACTGTGGGATAGAGAGGCTGTAGGGACTGTGGGATAGATGGGCTGTAGGGACTATGGGATAGAGAGGCTGTAGGGACTGTGGGATAGATGGGCTGTAGGGACTGTGGGATAGAGAGGCTGTAGGGACTGTGGGATAGAGAGGCTGTAGGGACTGTGGGATAGATGGGCTGTAGGGACTATGGGATAGATGGGCTGTAGGGACTGTGGGATAGATGGGCTGTATGGACCGTGGGATAGAGGGGCTGTAGGGACTGTGGGATAAAGGGGGGCTGTAGGGACTGTGGGATAGAGGGGGTTAGGGACCGTGGGATAGAAGGGCTGTAGGGACTGTGGGATAGAGGGAGCTGTAGGGACTGTGGGATAGAGGGGGCTGTAGGGACTGTGGGATAGAGGGAGCTGTAGGGACTGTGGGATAGAGGGGGCTGTAGGGACTGTGGGATAGAGGGAGCTGTAGGGACTGTGGGATAGAGGGAGCTGTAGGGACTGTGGGATAGAGGGGGCTGTAGGGACTGTGGGATAGAGGGGGCTGTAGGGACTGTAGGATAGATGGGCTGTAGGGATTGTGGGATAGAGGGAGCTGTACTGCAAGTGTCCCTCATGTACTGCAAGTGTCCCTCATGTACTGCAAGTGTCCCTCATGTACTGCAAGTGTCCCTCATGTACTGCAATCGGCCAAATATTTTCACTCTTGAAGTCACTCATCTGAATTAAGTGCAATTAAATAGCTAAAGAGTTTGGATTCTCGATGCCGAAACAGGTTGGAATCTTTTTCAATTAAAGTCTAAAGATGGACTGCTAACAAGGAGATGCAATAAGGATTCAATTTTGCAATAAGGATTTACAGTATAGCAGAGATCCGTGAATCCAGACAGTAAAAACTCGTCTCCTATGCGTTGCTTTTGCTACCAAGTAGAGCAAAGAAAACAAAAATAATTGGCACAATACCCTACTAGTTTACGTTGCTTTCAGACAATTAATGCCGGCACAGAACGAGACGAATGCAAAAAATTATTGCATCCTGTTTCTCTGTTATTGTTTTTTATTATCATTATCACTATTTTTACTCAACATCAATGAGTCTGTGCTCAATAGGGTTAAAGGGGCTTTCATCTGTCTGAAGCGAAAGCGCCGCTCTCAGTCTGAGAACTGTTTTTAAGATATCAACCTGGCGGATACGGCAGCATCAGGGATGCCATCGCAGACCACAATAGTGCCAACAAATATACGAGTAATATACGTAATTAGTTACTAATATAATAAGAAACTAAATCCTTGAGAAGATTAATAATCTTCTCATCCTGCATGCTGAGACACTTTGCGAGAGCATAAAAGCGAGTCCGTCCAAGCCCGTTTCAAGCGACGCTGGCAGCCAAGTAGCGGCCCAAAAGACTGTTCAAATTCTATTGGAATCCATTCAAACTCCAAGTCGTCAAGCAATAAGCGACACCACAGTAAGAATTCAATGGCTATATTTGTTGCTTTTTTTCTGCCTGTCTTAGTGTCTTAGTATCTTAGTATCTGTCTGTCTGTCTGTCTGTCTGTCTGTCTGTCTGTGTGTCTGTCTGTCTGTCTGTCTGTCTGCCTCAGTGTCTGTCTGTCTGTCTGTCTGCCTCAGTGTCTGTCTGTCTGTCTGTCTGCCTCAGTGTCTGTCTGTCTGTCTGTCTGTCTGTCTGTCTATCTGTGTGTCTGTCTGTCTGTCTGTCTGTCTGTCTGTCTGTCTGTCTGTCTGTCTATCTGTGTGTCTGTCTGTCTGTCTGTCTGTCTGTCTGTCTGTCTGTCTATCTGTGTGTCTGTCTGTCTGTCTGTCTGTCTGTCTGTCTGTCTGTCTGTCTGTCTGTCTGTCTGTCTGTCTGTCTGTCTGTCTGTGTGTCTGTCTGTCTGTCTGTCTTAGTGTCTGTCTGTCTGTCTGTCTGTCTGTCTGCCTCAGTGTCTGTCTGTCTGTCTGTCTGTCTGTCTGTCTGTCTGTCTGCCTCAGTGTCTGTCTGTCTGTCTGTCTGCCTCAGTGTCTGTCTGTCTGTCTGTCTGTCTGTCTGTCTGTCTGTCTGTCTGTCTGTCTGCCTCAGTGTCTGTCTGTCTGTCTGTCTGTCTGTCTGTCTGTCTGTCTGTCTGTCTGTCTGTCTGTCTGTCTTAGTGTCTGTCTGTCTGTGTGTCTGTCTGTCTGTCTGTCTGTCTTAGTGTCTGTCTGTCTGTCTGTCTGTCTGTCTGTCTGTCTGTCTGTCTGTCTGTCTTAGTGTCTGTCTGTCTGTCTGTCTGTCTGTCTTAGTGTCTGTCTGTCTGTCTGTCTGTCTGTCTGTCTGTCTGTCTGTCTGTCTGTGTGTGTGTCTGTCTGTCTGTTTGTCTGTCTGTCTGTCTGTCTGTCTGTCTGTCTGTCTGTCTGTCTGTCTGTCTGTCTGTCTGTCTGTCTGTCTGTCTGTCTGTCTGTCGCGTGTCCGTCCGTCAATTATTAGCAAATATTTTTTTCTTAGGCCCTGTCTTTGAAACTGCAAATTATTTATTAATTATTAATTAATATTATTAATTATTATTAATTCTTTTATTTTCTTTTCTGCAGACATGAAGATGGCTCGGCCAAGCAGTCTGTGCACCTTGCTAAGGTAAGTACAAACGAAGGCTTGTGTGATTTAAAAGGGTACATATAATCCTAGTGATTTAGAGCAATTAACAGGTTTTAATAACAGGTCAGGGACACAAATGTTGGTGTAATTTATACAGGCAGTGACGTACTTCAGTCACCCAGGACGCATAGGCGCAATGCAAAGCAATGAATGGTTTGAGCGGGATGAGTTAGCGCTCACGAAGGTTCTCTCTGTGCCATTGTGTTAGGGCAACCATCAACCACCCGAAGCATTTGCTGCCAGTCTTCTGTGTCACGCGTTCGCAGGCTGCTGGCTTGGCCCTCATAACCCAGCTTCATTATTGTCCTTTAGGCATTCAGCTCGGTTAGTCTAGAGCCTGTCTGTTTGGATAGCTGTGGAAAGAGTTGTTTTTTCAGCTGTGCTGAATGTATCTTCTTTCATGTCTTTTTTGTTACAATCACCAAAAACATGTACAACATGGTCTTCTCTGATTCTGATTCTTCCAGTAGCGCTGGAACAACTTCTGCCACATAGTTTGCCTGACGCTACGAATGTGGCATGGCGATCACTTTCGAAAAATTCTACATTTATCTGTTATTAAGGGAATCTAAATTAGCCCTAAGAAAAGCTACTCTTATTTATTTTTATTCTTATTTTCGGTTATACTGCAAAATTTGAAGGATTTTGAGGCTTTCGATAGGATATGTGCTGAGATGGCAGGGGCAGACATAATTTTAGGATAGCTATTAAATTTACCAACGTCCGAAAATAGTCCGAATCTGATACGGCAGTGATCTAAGACTCGGTTACAAGCCGGAGTGAGGTCCAGCTATGAGTTTCGATTCCCGATAGTTTACCGTCAGGATACAGGTTAAAATTATTATTTTAAACAGCCAATGATTAGAATAAAGATTATTAAATAGGCTAGTGACACTTAAACTATTGAACAAAATGAGCCGTCATGTTTTAGCTATGCTCAGGTGAGATTTTTTAACGTAATGTAACACACTTTCGGAGGTTAAGATCTGAAATAAGAACATACCTACAGCGCAACATACTCGTACTCGCATCTCTGGTTATCGTCAAACACTACCGAAGAACACTACTGCAAAATGAGCTGCAGCACACGCAGGATATTTATGACTAACCGAATTAGGATTAAGTTCAATATATGTATTGCAATACATCACCTCGCCTATAATGCAGACATAAATTAATTTTTCGATTCAAAGAGCAGAGCTCCTTTTCAAATGAATCTAACACTACTTTAAATCTTATATCGCAGGTGGGCGGTGGTATTGTCTCTGCTGTGGAGCTGCTGTGAAGTCGAGTCACAGACGCACTGCTCAAATGGTGGAACCTTTGACTACGTCAGCTACCGGTGCATTTGTACACCAGAGTTCTATGGACGGACCTGCGAGACCGCTTTTTCAAGCTCTGATCCGTGCAGCAATGCCAGCATACCCGAAATTACTGACTCCACGGCCTCTCATGCACCTGGCAACACCCAGTCGTGTTCATCAACTGGTGGTTGCATCAACTTTTACAACATGGCGACTGGATGGTACCGACTGAGGTCTCCAGCTGGAGGCTTCCTAACCAGCATGTGTCCCAACACAACCGTCAGCTGCGGCAGCGCCGACCCTTATATCCTCACCGACATCGTCCAGGAAGCCAATGCGAACAGACAGCTTTTTTCCGCCAAACTCTTCAGAGTCAGTCAGCCAGGACCCGTCTGCTACAACTCGGCAGAGACACCATATCCTGTCCGAATCCTTATGTGCGGATCATTTAATCTTTACTATTTGGAAGGTACCAGCTCAAGTAGTCACCACTTCTGCATCGGAAACAAGAAGCTGTGTAGCGGCGGTCTCGTATCAGCTGACGGCTCGGGCTACGAGCCCTGCGTCAACGCATCCGCGTGCTTGCCAAGGGTGAAGTCCGGAGCAACAAACTTGCCAGTTTTACAGCAAATTCAAGTTCCTGCCAATCAAGGTTATTACGACGTATTTTTTAACTGCTCTTTCGGAGAAAGTTTTGAGACAAACTTCACCCAAGGGCTCCTATATAAGGTCTTCTACAGACTCAGATTCCACAACTCTACGCAACTGGAAATCCCAAAGTGCACATTTCCAAATCTTACAGTATCCTCAGGAGGCAAAATCGCAGAAACTTGCCATCACGAGAATATTCTTTTCGATTATTCAAACATCTACGGCGGTACACTGGAATGCGTGCTGCAGGCCAAATGCAACTCAGAGCTGTCTGAATACATATCTGAAGAGCTAGTTTCTATGCCGCATCAGTTTGAGTTTCAGTATGAATTGTTTGATTCATCAAAAAGTGCAATCACTTCAGTAATCACTCCATCCAGTCCGATTAAACTCTGCATCAATATTACCAAAGTACCCATTATTGGATTTGTTAATTTTGGAGTTTCTGTCCGACGCCAGGCGCTGATTTCTAACGATAGAATGAAGGTAAAGGTCAAAAAATTACAATTAAACATTTCCGAGTCGACTAGTAATCCTTGTGAAGAAGGAATGTTAGGCCGAAGTGTTCACTATTCAAATATCTGCTTAGACTTGAAACTGCTGAACGATGATGAGGAAGGTCTGATTGTAAGAGGCCTCGATGGATCGCAGCTGGCGCCTATGATTCAGGTGAACGTCAGCTACCGCTCTATGGATTCGAAAGGTGTGTTTACCAACAATAAGTGGGTAAAAATGCAGTCACGAAACCTAAAGGTAGACATTTCCTCTCTCTACTCCACAGAGGTAAAAGACTTTTTTCATGTTTACAGCGACCCGGTTTTGAAGCCCGCAAATTCAGACAGTCCTAGATACGCCGACATTTTTTATGGGGACTCTTGCCGGATTTTGTCGCTAATGAGGCACAAAATTTTGCCTTACGAGGTGCAGGCTAAAGAGTGCGATTCAACAAAGAGAAAATTCCATTCCGTTGTTACTGAGGTTGCCATCAGATACGAGTCCTACCGAATCCTGATATACAGCGAGAAGGAAGCATTTCAAGTTAAGACAACAAAAATTAAAGAATTCAGCGCTCTGCCGCTCACAAATGGCTTTCCTTGGGGTGTTTCTTTCGAGGAAGGGAAAAATGGAGTGAGGATCAAATTTGAGTTGTATGGTACTATCATATACGTATGGAATTTTTTGATTCATGGTTTTAATGACGATGGTTGCCGTCACGACTTTATTATGAGCCGCAAATCAATGCTAGAAAATAGTTGTTCAGGGAACGTCGGAAACCTCGAAACGAACGGCAAGAATGCCTTGGATTTAATGATAGTTCCAGGTTTCTACGATACTGAGAGTCGAGTCGATGGTCTTATGTATAGAAAATCTTCGGCATCGTGGATACCGACCGACACCATTGTCTCGGACAGTCCCAGAGATTTGTTCTCTGACAATTTTGTTCCAGAGGACACTCTTGAGACCATTGAGTCATTGGACTTTTGCTCTTGCGAAAAAGGCAAAGAAGATGACGACTTGCCCGAAAATCTGTCAAATCAATGTGTCGTCAGACAGATAGAGGTATCACGAACAAGGCGATCTCTCGACAACAATCTGCAACCACGACGAGCTACTAATAGGCTGGAAACACTGCTAGCTAAACGCAGCAAACGCTCCACAGAAAATGTCACTGCCGAGATGGCAGCTGAGCAGTGCGCCAAGTACTTACAGTCTGTACTAGCAACAAAAGGTACCATCGTGACAGAGTGCTCCACTGCAAAAGGCATTCTCGGCGGTTTGGACTTTATGACGCAGTTCAAAACTGTTTGCGTCCAGTACGCCACCCAATTGGACACATTCGATTTTACTGAAACCCTGTTCAACTCGTTCGCTGGTCAGTGCATTACAAGCCTCAGCTACAACGTGTCAGCTGTAAAGACAAAGGCCAGCACCATTGACAGGATGCTGACCGAGGCGTGTCCGAATAAGTGCAGCGGCAACGGCGACTGCGTCTTTGGAGCGTGTTTGTGCAATCGCGGCTACTCCGGAGCCACGTGTGAGATCGGCCCCGTCAAACCTGCTACAAATCCTGCTCCGGATCCGGATGCAACTCCAACTACAAAAGCTACTACAGTAAAGACAGAAACAACCAAGCTTCCATTTATTTGCATCAGTCTGCTCGTGCTGGGTTTCCTGATCGGCTAACATCAAACCGTGCGCCTTATAGAAAGAAATATTTGTTTATATATTTTTTTAAAGATTGTTAAAACTATTATTCAGGTTTCCCAGGATCAGCTTTTTTCCTAGCTAACATATTAACCAGAATTATTTTTTGTGTCTAAGACAATTTTTTCGAATCGTAAACCCAAGCGCTATAGCTATGGATTTAAAGGAACTATATATTCGAAGAGTAATTTTTACACATGATCGTCCATTATTTTAGATGGCTTTGTCTTACATAAAGTCGTATTTTAGCCTACTTGTATTTAGTAGATATTTTTGTCAGGAAATTACAGTAATTTTTGTTAATTTTAAAGCTGACTATCTCTCTGTATCTCTTTAATCCCTCTGTACAGCTTTCACAAGCAGCTGTGAGGAGTAACTGCCATCCTGCAGTAGCTAGCGCTTAGCGAATATTTATCAACTGTCGATACTCTTGATGCAACCCATTGAAAGACACAATCAACTAGAATACATCCAATCCCTATAAGACTTGATCTGCAGTAAATTTGAAGAACATTGTGCCGCGCATACCCGGGGTTCAACCACATTGCTTTTTATTTTGTTGTCGTACGAGTCGTATTTACGAGCGTACTTCAATAGTTTTTTCATTAAATTAATTATAAAAGCTAGATTGCATGGACTCCATCAGAACTTCGATGCTTACTGTTTGTGCCTTTGAATATCCTGTCCGGGGCTCTCAGCGGCTGACTCGTCTGCTTGCTGATTTGAAATTCGAAAGATTTTTTATTGATTTTCAAACACTACGCTATGGGGTTACTCCAGCTATTCATTTATTTCTAAAGTACGATTATTTATCCTTAACCTGTTTTGTTTATTCAAGAATTTTTATCAAACGCTTCAGTTGCTCTCGAAATTCTGTTTTAATTTAATTTTTTTACTCAGAATAATACACACAAAAGCAGTTTAAAATAGAATGAGCCGGCTCTCAAGCATGCAGATGAGAACTAATATTTGCGTATTTTCTTTTTCGCTTCTGAAAAAGAGATTTCACTACGAGTAAATATAAAAAAGCTGTCGCCTAAGAGTCAATTTAGAGCGTTTTATTAACTGCGACTATGAAACGATTCTGTAGGGCAACGCAGAGTCCGTATAGAGCCGCTGTAGAATCACGATGTTGCGTCTAAAGCACACCTGTGTCACTTTATGAATTAGAATCGCATTTCGCATTTACAAGAATCAAACGAACCATCGGAGCACGAAAGAAGGCAGACGCGAACACTGAAATGGGAGAGCGAAGTGCATAAGAAAGCAGAAAGCCTAAAGAGCAAAAGAAGCAAAAGGGGGGAGAAAAGGGAATTGTACAAAGGTTGCGGAAAAAACGTTAAGCAGAACTAAAATTCTGGCTTATGCGCTACAACTGGAGCACTGAATGCAACCGGCAGCCGGACATCAACAGGATGGACCGCTGCGCCAGTCACCGAACTGGGTCAACTCGGTAGGGTGGCGCCGCTCCTGAGGATGACAGTCGCTCCGTCGAGCCGCAACAGGTGCCCCGAAAGAGAGCGTGGATCGATCGAGTCATGTCCCCCTAGTAAAAGTTACAATGAGGAGGACATGCCAATATTTTGTCCCCCACCCCCACCTTTGTCGACCTCTAATGGAAATCAATTTTTTGCTTTAGGGCGACAAAACATAAGGGTGCCTGCTGCGCTAAAATGGTGCCTGCGGCGCTAAAATCGTGCCTGCTGCGCTAAAATGGTGCCTGCGGCGCTAAAATGGTGCTTGCGGCGCTAAAATGGTGCCTCTGGCTCTAAAATGGTGCCCACGGCGCTAAAATGGTGCCCGCGGGGCTAACATGGTGCCTGCGGCGCTAAAATGGTGCCCGCGGCGCTAACATGGTGCCTGCGGCGCTAAAATGTGCTCGCGGCGCTAAAAGGGTGCCCGCGGCGCTAAAATGGTGCCTGCTGCGCTAAAATGGTGCCTGCTGCGCTAAAATGGTGCCTGCGGCGCTAAAATGGTGCTTCCGGCGCTAAAATGGTGCCTGTGGCTCTAAAATGGTGCCCACGGCGCTAAAATGAGTGCCTGTGGCTCTAAAATGAGTGCCCGCGGCGCTAAAATGGTGCCCGCGGCGCTAACATGGTGCCTGCGGCGCTAAAATGGTGCCTTCGGCGCTAAAATGGTGACCGCGGTGCTAAACTGGTGCCTGCAGCGCTAAAATGGTGCTCGCGGCGCTAAAATGATGCCTTCGGCGCTAAAATAGTGCCCGCGGCGCTAAAATGGTGCCCGCAGCGCTTAAATGGTGCCCGCAGCGCTTAAATGGTGCCCGCAGCGCTTAAATGGTGCCCACGGCGCTAAAATGGTGCCCGCGAATGATGCATGCGGCGCTAAAATGAGTGCCTGTGGCGCTAAAATGGTGCCCGCGGCGCTAAAATGGTGCCCGCGAACTTAAATGATGCCCGTGGCGCTAAAATGAAGCCTTCGGCGCTAAAATAGTGCCCGCGGCGCTAAAATGGTGCCCGCGGCGCTTAAATGGTGCCCGCAGCGCTAAAATGGTGCCCGCAGCGCTAAAATGGTGCCCGCAGCGCTAAAATGGTGCCCGCAGCGCTAAAATAGTGCCCGCAGCGCTAAAATGGTGCCCGCAGCGCTAAAATGGTGCGCGCGAATGATGCCCGCGGCGCTAAAATGGTGCGCGCGAATGATGCCCGCGGCGCTAAAATGAGTGCCTGTGGCGCTAAAATGGTGCCCGCGGCGCTAAAAGGGTTTCTGCGGCGCTAAAATAGTGCCCGCGAACTAAAATGGTGCCCGCAGCGCTAAAATGGTGCCTTCAGCGCTAAAATGGTGCCTGCGGCGCTAAACTGGTGCCCGCGGCGCTAAAATGGTGCCTGCGGCGCTAAAATGGTGCCTGCGGCGCTAAAATGGTGCTTGCGGCGCTAAACTGGTGCCTGCGGCGCTAAAATGGTGCCTGCGGCGCTAAAATTGTGCCCGTGGCGCTAAAATGGTGCCTGCGGCGCTAAAATGTGCTCGCGGCGCTAAAATGGTGCCCGCGGCGCTTAAATAGTGCCCGCTGCGCTAAAATGGTGCTCGCGGCGCTAAAAGGGTGCCTGCGGCGCTAAAATGGTGCCCGCGGCGCTAAAATAGTGCCCGCGAACTAAAATGATGCCCGCAGCGCTAAAATACTGCCCGCGGCGCTAAAATGGTTCTCGCGGCGCTAAAATGGTGCCTGCGGCGCTAAAATGGTGCCCGCGGCGCTAAAATGGTGCCCGCGAACTAAAATGATGCCCGCAGCGCTAAAATAGTGCCCGCGGCGCTAAAATGGTTCTCGCGGCGCTAAAATGGTGCCTGCAGCGCTAAAATGGTTCCTGCGGCGATAAAATGGTGCCTGCGGCGCTAAAATGGTTCCTGCGGCGCTAAAATGGTGCCTGCGGCGCTAAAATGGTGCCTGCGGCGCTAAAATGGTTCCTGCGGCGCTAAAATGGTGCCTGCGGCGCTAAAATGGTGCCTGCGGCGCTAAAAGGGTGCCCGCAGCGCTAAAAGGGTGCCTGCGGCGCTAAAAGGGTGCCCGCGGCGCTAAAATGGTGCCTCCGGCGCTAAAATGGTGCCTCCGGCGCTAAAATGGTGCCTCCGGCGCTAAAATGGTTCTCGCGGCGCTAAAATGGTGCCTGCGGCGCTAAAATGGTGCCCGCGGCGCTAAAATGGTGCCTCCGGCGCTAAAATGGTGCCTCCGGCGCTAAAATGGTGCCTCCGGCGCTAAAATGGTTCTCGCGGCGCTAAAATGGTGCCTGCGGCGCTAAAATGGTTCTCGCGGCGCTAAAATGGTGCCTGCGGCGCTAAAATGGTGCCTGTGGCGCTAAAATGGTGCCCACGGCGCTAAAATGAGTGCCTGTGGCTCTAAAATGAGTGCCCGCGGCGCTAAAATGGTGCCCGCGGCGCTAACATGGTGCCTGCGGCGCTAAAATGGTGCCTTCGGCGCTAAAATGGTGACCGCGGTGCTAAACTGGTGCCTGCAGCGCTAAAATGGTGCTCGCGGCGCTAAAATGATGCCTTCGGCGCTAAAATAGTGCCCGCGGCGCTAAAATGGTGCCCGCAGCGCTTAAATGGTGCCCGCAGCGCTTAAATGGTGCCCGCAGCGCTTAAATGGTGCCCACGGCGCTAAAATGGTGCCCGCGAATGATGCATGCGGCGCTAAAATGAGTGCCTGTGGCGCTAAAATGGTGCCCGCGGCGCTAAAATGGTGCCCGCGAACTTAAATGATGCCCGTGGCGCTAAAATGAAGCCTTCGGCGCTAAAATAGTGCCCGCGGCGCTAAAATGGTGCCCGCGGCGCTTAAATGGTGCCCGCAGCGCTAAAATGGTGCCCGCAGCGCTAAAATGGTGCCCGCAGCGCTAAAATGGTGCCCGCAGCGCTAAAATAGTGCCCGCAGCGCTAAAATGGTGCCCGCAGCGCTAAAATGGTGCGCGCGAATGATGCCCGCGGCGCTAAAATGGTGCGCGCGAATGATGCCCGCGGCGCTAAAATGAGTGCCTGTGGCGCTAAAATGGTGCCCGCGGCGCTAAAAGGGTTTCTGCGGCGCTAAAATAGTGCCCGCGAACTAAAATGGTGCCCGCAGCGCTAAAATGGTGCCTTCAGCGCTAAAATGGTGCCTGCGGCGCTAAACTGGTGCCCGCGGCGCTAAAATGGTGCCTGCGGCGCTAAAATGGTGCCTGCGGCGCTAAAATGGTGCTTGCGGCGCTAAACTGGTGCCTGCGGCGCTAAAATGGTGCCTGCGGCGCTAAAATTGTGCCCGTGGCGCTAAAATGGTGCCTGCGGCGCTAAAATGTGCTCGCGGCGCTAAAATGGTGCCCGCGGCGCTTAAATAGTGCCCGCTGCGCTAAAATGGTGCTCGCGGCGCTAAAAGGGTGCCTGCGGCGCTAAAATGGTGCCCGCGGCGCTAAAATAGTGCCCGCGAACTAAAATGATGCCCGCAGCGCTAAAATACTGCCCGCGGCGCTAAAATGGTTCTCGCGGCGCTAAAATGGTGCCTGCGGCGCTAAAATGGTGCCCGCGGCGCTAAAATGGTGCCCGCGAACTAAAATGATGCCCGCAGCGCTAAAATAGTGCCCGCGGCGCTAAAATGGTTCTCGCGGCGCTAAAATGGTGCCTGCAGCGCTAAAATGGTTCCTGCGGCGATAAAATGGTGCCTGCGGCGCTAAAATGGTTCCTGCGGCGCTAAAATGGTGCCTGCGGCGCTAAAATGGTGCCTGCGGCGCTAAAATGGTTCCTGCGGCGCTAAAATGGTGCCTGCGGCGCTAAAATGGTGCCTGCGGCGCTAAAAGGGTGCCCGCAGCGCTAAAAGGGTGCCTGCGGCGCTAAAAGGGTGCCCGCGGCGCTAAAATGGTGCCTCCGGCGCTAAAATGGTGCCTCCGGCGCTAAAATGGTGCCTCCGGCGCTAAAATGGTTCTCGCGGCGCTAAAATGGTGCCTGCGGCGCTAAAATGGTGCCCGCGGCGCTAAAATGGTGCCTCCGGCGCTAAAATGGTGCCTCCGGCGCTAAAATGGTGCCTCCGGCGCTAAAATGGTTCTCGCGGCGCTAAAATGGTGCCTGCGGCGCTAAAATGGTTCTCGCGGCGCTAAAATGGTGCCTGCGGCGCTAAAATGGTGCCCGCGGCGCTAAAATGGTGCCCGCGAACTAAAATGATGCCCGCAGCGCTAAAATAGTGCCCGTGGCGCTAAAATGGTGCCTGCGGCGCTAAAATGTGCTCGCGGCGCTTAAATAGTGCCCGCTGCGCTAAAATGGTGCTCGCGGCGCTAAAAGGGTGCCTGCGGCGCTAAAATGGTGCCCGCGGCGCTAAAATGGTGCCCGCGAACTAAAATGATGCCCGCAGCGCTAAAATAGTGCCCGCGGCGCTAAAATGGTTCTCGCGGCGCTAAAAGGGTGCCTGCGGCGCTAAAATGGTGCCCGCGGCGCTAAAATGGTGCCCGCGAACTAAAATGATGCCCGCAGCGCTAAAATAGTGCCCGCGGCGCTAAAATGGTTCTCGCGGCGCTAAAATGGTGCCTGCGGCGCTAAAATGGTTCCTGCGGCGCTAAAATGGTGCCTGCCGCGCTAAAATGGTGCCCGCGGCGCTAAAATGGTTCCTGCGGCGCTAAAATGGTGCCTGCGGCGCTAAAATGGTGCCTTCGGCGCTAAAAGGGTGCCCGCAGCGCTAAAAGGGTGCCTGCGGCGCTAAAATGGTGCCTGCGGCGCTAAAATGGTGCCTTCGGCGCTAAAAGGGTGCCCGCGGCGCTAAAAGGGTGCCTGCGGCGCTAAAAGGGTGCCCGCGGCGCTAAAATGGTGCCTCCGGCGCTAAAATGGTGCCTCCGGCGCTAAAATGGTGCCTCCGGCGCTAAAATGGTCCCCGCGGCGCTAAAATGGTGCCCGCGGCGCTAAAATTGAGCCTATTCTACATGTACTATTCTAGATATGGCCGCTCGATGCAGAAATGGATGGGAAAGTGCAGCCGCAGGTCCCAGAGCTCTCTCAATGGTGCGCATCTTGCAGGGAGTTAAGAAAAAACATGTACTTACTGAAATCATTATTTGGATGTACTCGGTTCACACTCGTTGATTTTGGACTTTGATCCTCAGCTTCTATTCCATGTCCTGCGACAGGCGCACTCTACTCACACGTTATGCCACGATTCATGGCATAAAGATTTATCTGCTTCTGTCTATTTTCTCATTTGCCATTAATCGTTGCATGAAGTGTGAGTAGAGAGAGCACTATAGTATTGACTAGGCTGCAAAATGGTATATTTGAATGGCTAATATGCCATGAATTTCTGAACCTGAACTTGCATGGCACTAACAGTCAGAGGGGAGTAAGAATAATGAATATCAGAAGATGGTACGTGAGCAAATGGTACGGGGTGGAGACCTTAATTGGCTGCATGACAATACCCCAAGACAACGCAATGGAGGAAAATATCTTTAGCTAACACTTACGGCTGTCCGGATGGTCACGGGCGGCTGACTCAACGTGATGACCATTGGGAAGATCCTCGCATAAGGATCTGCATGGCATATGGGAGCAATCAAAGTGTTTAGGGGAAATTGATTTGGTCTCAAAGGGAGATCGCCGGTACGGATACTGAGTCCTAAGAATTACTGAAGGTTGGTCTCGAGGGAAAACAAACACCAAAAACAACCGGAAGTCATACCAATTTTGCCGTTCTGGGCTCCTAGCTACATGTACACATGTATGTATTATTTATTTAGCCCTAAAATCACGCGCCAATCCATCACGTCAGCGGGATGCGTGATTTTGAAGGCCGTTACCTTTCCCCATGACTTCCGTTACCAAAGGCAAACCTGATGACGTCACCTACACAAGCCGCGCTGCGATTGGACGAGAGTTGGGGTGGGGCGGCGTAGAAAATTCATAATTTATGATGGGGAATTACGTAACAAGGCGGGAAAAAGCTTGAGAGGATAACAACAACCCAAAAAAATACGTTGTCAGTCAGTCAGCAGACAACGTCACAAAGGCGCGTTTCAAGGCCTGGTCGCGAACGTAGGCCGCACCGCCGTCAGTGTCTGGGGCGCCGACATCAGCCAACAGGCAGTTGACGAAACGCGCCTGCCCCCGCCGGTAGGGTGCCTGTAGCGTCAGCAGCAGCACCTCCTGCACCGGCTGTGGGCAGTACAACTCGGCTCGAATGAAATGGCCTGCCAGCTGGAGTCGCCGACGGCGCAATAGTTCGCTGGGACGGGACAAGCCGGTGCGGCGATAGAGTGCTACAACGGCGACTCGCTCGTAGCCGATCTTGAAAGCGGCGCGCAGCAGGCCAGCGTGCGCCGCATCGACCAGCTGTTCGAGCGCATCCGTCAGCTTCCAGGTCTCGGCGTTGTACAACAGGACGGTCTCGATCACCGCCGGAAACTTTGGCGGTCGGGCAGGGCTTCGGACTGCAGGACAAGCCTCGCGGAACGGAAGGCAGCCCAGGCAAGTGCACGGCAGGTCCTCGCAAACGTCATGCAGGCACCAGACCGCCGAGGTAGACGAACCGCTGATAGCACGGAAGCTTCGTCACCTGTCCATCGCCGCCTCGGCAGAAAATTGCAGCCTCGATGTCATCCAGCACGCAGAGGTCGACGGTCTTCTGCGTGTTGAAAACCAGGCCGACACTCGCCGCGACACTCACCAGCCGGTCCAACTGGCGTTGGGTACCCTCGACAGTCGAGGACAGCAGGGCGAGATCATCGGCGTAGCCCAGCACGCTGAGCCTCCTTTCCGGTTGGAGTCGACCTACGCGTCGCTGCAACAGGAAGCCGTCGTCGTTAGAAGGGCCGGAGCAGTCCGCAGCACCCAGTCAAGTACCAGGACGAACAGGAACAGCGCAAGCGATCTCCCTGAAGCACCCCAGAGGACGCCTCAAAGAAAGCAGCGTTCGTGCCGTGATACAGCGCCATGATGGCGGAGATCAGCTGCTCTGGCACGTTGTATGCACGAAGCACCATTGGGAGCACGGCCCTCACGACCGAGTCGAAGGCCTTCCTGAAGTCAATAAGAGAGCAATCAGGCTCGACTGGCGGGTCCGAGCTTCCTCAATGACTCGGCGAAGAGCCAGGGTCTGCGCCACTGTGCCGCGATGGGGCCAGAAGCAGTTCTGCTCAGGACGCAGGTACGGATCCAGCACGGCCGGCTGCAACCGCGATAGTAGCATCCGGTTGAACAGCTTCGCAGCGCAGGACTGCAGGCAGATACCTCGATGCTCCTCAAGCCGTGTGGTGCCCGGCTTCTTCGGAATAGCGACGATGTGCGCCGTGGTCCATTAGTTGGGTGCCGCCTCACCGAAAAGCACGCGGTTCATCACACTGGCGACCTCGCTGGCCACACAGTGAAGTCGCAGCGCCTCGATGGGCACCTCGTCCGAACCCAGCGCTTTCCCGCCCGGTGACTGTTGGGGCAAGCTTCACAACGTCGGCTGTGCTGACTGGGGCTACATTAAAACTCTCCTCTACCGGCAACGGTGTCTCCGGTGGCAGCCTCAGATCGTTTCAGCAGCCTCAGAGCGAAGCCGGCCACGTCGACCCGAAGCAGCCGGTCAGACAGGGAGATGTAGCGACGACAGCTCTGCTGCAGCCTCGGTCCGATCAGCGCTCCAACTCCTCCACGGCTTCGTTGGTCCGCCGACGTGTTACCAGAGGGTCCAGCCGGTGTCTAGGTCCTCACAGTGAATTCCCGAGTCGGCCCTGATGGACACCTCTTGCAGCGAGATGACATTGCATCTGAGGTTGAGCGCTAGCTGCGCTGCAGCAGCAGCCCTCTCCACCAGGCGGCCTTGAGAGTGCGGCAGAGTTCAGCGTCCTGACCCGAGAAGCAGGCCCTGTGGTACGGCTGGGTCTCGATGACAGTGAGCCTCACGGTCCCCGGCCGGCGCCACCCGGAAGATCCGATTGGCCAAGGAAGCAGCAGCTCGACGGGCGAAACCATGCAGACGTACATATATATGTACGTTGCCGACCTCACCGGTTTCGCTGCTCACGCCGACGTTCAACTCGCCGGCTCTCGCTTCGCTGCCCTCGCTCCCTCGCTTGGTCTTGCCGCTGTTGCGCACAGGGGGTCGCGGTATTATTATCTGCACCGAGGTGCAAATAATTAAATAAATTAATAAGTCTGCAAATACATAGTAAGTCTGCAAATATAAATATAATATGGGGAGATATAGGTGTCATAAAACTGTCACACGCATGAATATATTCGAACAATATAAGAGGTGGGCTAAATGCGCGGGAGAGTGGGGTGGCCGATAAGCACGAGCCATCTCGATGACTCATCAAATAAGCCATCGCGGATGGCACATGGTTCACAGGGGAGGAAGAGAGGGTGCGCAAAAATTATTGGGGAGGCCCTGGACGTGCCTAAATGACTTTATACTCTGATTTTTCGTTGTGAATTGAATCTTACTCTGTTCAATTACAACTTGTTGTTTGTCACTTGTTGTTACATTCTTAATTATACCGTGAATATTTTTATTCGCGCATTTTCAAATGTATTTTATTATCTACAAGTCACGAAACGTACAGAAAACGAAACGACAAATCAGTCATTCCAGACTATACCATACCATACCCTACTAATAATAAATAAATACCATACCACTCCTCATCCCCACCAGGCAGACGAACAGTTTTAGAAGAAAAGGGCGTTTCGTCTACAAAGCAGACGAACTGTCGGAAGACGAATGAACTGGAAACCATGAGCCTCTTCACGGCAATCGGTTCTAGAACCAGAATAAATTCGAGTTCTAGAACGAGAACCAGTGTGAAATAAGGAGCTTCGAACAAAAAGTAAAGAAGCACAAAAATAGCATATCTGCGACAGCATACAAAAAATTGTCACTTAGCCATTGAGGTCCTTTTCGTAGGGCCTACATGATTTCCAAGGTCGCATAAACTCGCTAGCCTATAGAAACGTATAAACGGTTTAAGAAAATTTCTAGAACCAGAACCATGTTTCGGAACTGATTCTGTTTTTCGAACCATCAATATAAAGAGCGTCGAACCAGTTCGGAGCCGGTTCCATTTTTCAAACTGGCAATATGAAGAGGCTTTATAAATACATGCCAGATTACAGATAGAGACACTGGATAGAATTGTGGCACTGAAACCCATTTGCTAACAGCTATGAATCCAGCAGTGCCATTAGGCCCTATAATATAGCAAGAACATTTTATTTTTTTGCAAGTGATGGATATTTATTGAGATTTTGTTCTAGATAGGCCTAGGCCTAGGCTAGGCTAAAAAGACAGATAATAGGGCCTAGCTTAAGATTTTAAATGACACAAGATACTTCTAATGTTTAGACTTTTTAAGTAGGCCTCAATATAATCTTAATAATCTTGTTATATGCTTCTATATGGCACTGCCAGATCCATAGCTGTTATAAAACAGGTTCTAGTGCTGGAACTCTAGTAATTGTCATTTTAATAACAATTCTAATATAATAGACTCTACTGTAAAGCCAAGGCCAAGGGCCTATTATTCAACATTTTACATTACAATACCTTAACTGTATCTAGAGTTTCTATGTACTGAACAAACAAGCTGTTTTAGAAGCCAAAGGCCTATTACTAGCATAGGCCTATTGTATGCCCAACCTCAAAATTAAAGAAAATTTTACCTATTTAGTGCAACATAGTTTTGTTTTGTCCAGATTTGTGACTTAGTTCCCTTAATTGCAACTTAATTTTCACTTTGGGCAATCCTTTGGATTCCTGCTCTAAATTATTTTGACCCTGTATTCGAACTTTTCAACTATTGACTGGATGGCTGGCTGACCTAGAGTGCCGCTATCTATCGTGCCTATTGCTGAAGTCTTCAACAGCATCTTGCTATGCAACATTGAAGTCACCCACTGAGAATTGGTTGCACTAATGTTAGACATGGTGTTGAGCTTTTCCCAAATGGCAATTTGGCAATATCCTCTACTGGATTACACACTACTAGGCCTTACCCCATGTAGTCCGAACTCAAACTTGAACTTCAACTTGAACTTGAACTTCTATAACCTCTAAAACTCTTTTTTGTTGCCTTGGAAGTCTGAAAAGTTCAAAAAATAGGGTTAAAATAATTTAGAGCAGTAATCTAAAAGATTGCCTCACTTTGTATATATGACTTTTCTTGATTTTTTCTTTTTTCTTTTCTTTCTCTTTCTTTTTCCTCTTTTCTCCTTTCTCTTTTCTCTCCTTTCTTTTCCTAATCCTTTTCTCTTTCTCTCCTTTCTTTCTTCCCCCATTTTTTTGTTTTTTGCATTTTTGATTTTGTAACTTACCTTGGCCAGCAGCCATTTCACCTGTCTGGTTGACTGGTTTTGTGGTTTAGATAGGTTGGATAGGTGTTGGGCATGTATGACTACTACTAGGCCTAGGGCTTACCTCTTACCTATAAAGTAAAAATCTGAAGTTGAACACAAATTTAACTCCATATTATAGTTAGTCAAAGTTACCAAACTGATGGTATTTATGGGAATGAGATCAATAGTAGGCCTTAAATGACATACAATGTCTAAGAAACTTCAAGGAACAATGAACAATAGAAATCTGAGAAGACCTAGACTATCCCAGGCCTAATAATAAGAAACCTACATAGGAGGAGCCAAGTTGGCCAATCTGGCCAACCAATTTGGTAGCCAACCAAGGTAAGTTGCAAAAATGCCCACTCAAATAAATACCCAAGTAGTATTAAGTAGATAATGAGGCATTTTTCTTTAATAAGATAGTCATAGTTACTCCTGCCATTTACCCAAGTTTGCATCAATTTTGCTTTAAGGTTTCTTTTACATGTAAGTCATTTTTGGCCAAAAACTATGTATTTTTTGTTAAAACTAAGTTGCATGGCTAGGCCTAACCAAATTTTGGAAGTTGTGCATATATGGCCTAAATTAAGGCCTATACTATACTATAGATGTAACTAGGCTTTCACAGTAGTTTCTATCCTATTTTGGTTAGGCCTGACTTATTTTTTATATTAAGTCAATTGCTTTGTTTATATTATTTTATAAACTTATTTAAAGTCATAGGCTAGACCTAATTAGAAAATTTTGATCTAGATTTATAATTTTGATAGCTAAGCTTAGGTTTGAATATAATTATATTATATAAATATAGACAATAAGCAAGCTATAAAGCCAACTAAGAAAATAGATTGATAAAATAGGGCCTAGGCCTAGTCATTAGTTAAGATAGGCCTAAACTAAAAACTAAACCTTTCTTTTCCCAAAAAATAATTAGGCCTAAAGGGCTAATAATAATAGGCCTATTGTAATATAAATTAGGATTAAATAAAATATATATTAGAAAAAAAAATAATTTTTGGAAAGCAAAACTATAAATATATATAGATGATTCTAGTTTTTATTGGGAAAATAAAAAACTATTATCTTTTTTTAACAACAAAGGCTTATTAAAAGTTATGACATTAATAAAAAAGAAAGCCAAGCCCAAAAGGCTTTTGCATTTAAAAAATGAACAAAAAAGTTTTAATTTAGACTAATAATAGGTAGTAACCAGTTGTTTTGCCCATTAACCTTTTTGCCCACAGACCATTTCACCCACAAACCATTTCACCCATAGATAGTTTTGGCCATGGACTATTTCTAAACTTTATGGTTTTAAACTTTGTGCTTTGATTCTCAATTTTGGTGACAAATCTTATTCTTTTAGTATTTCTAGCTCTACCTTGCTTGTAATCAAAACCCTTTCTTATCTGATTGTTCAAATTGGCTTTAATTGTCACACTTTCAAATGGAATGACTTTTAAAAAAAAACTTGTAATAATTCACAGTTGTAATAAACAAAATTGCAATGACACAATTGTTGTAGCAATAATTCAGATAATATTTTATTTTACAATAAGTCTAAAAAATAACATTGAAAAAAGAAAATAAAAACATATATGGCTATATCTCTAAAATACATAATCACCATTTTGGCCAAAATGCCTATAGCCAAACTGGTTTATAGGCAAAACAGACTATGGCAAAATGGTCTAAGGGCAAAATGTCCATGGCCAAAATGTTTTAGAAGCGAAACAACCAGAATTTATAGTAGGTCTATATAGGCCTAAAAGGTCTATAAAATGTTAAACCAAATAGGCTTGTAAATATTTTTTAAATTGCTAACTAGGGGCCTAACTTCAGTTTCATATTAGGTTTAGCCTGGCTAGACAAACATAAAATTTTAGCAATAAGCTTTGTTAAATATTATTCATAGTAAAAATGGCTTAAATTTTCTTCTTTAATCCCTTTATATATTTTAGGCATAACTATTCTTTAAAAGTATTTTTATTATATAAAGTATATATTTTGGTTATTTTTGTTGGAATAATGCTATTCTTATTATTATTGATAGATAAAGAATAGTCCTAGAAAGCCTAAAATTAGCATAAAAATTTGATAGAGCATATGTAATAAGTTGTAGTATAGAAAGAACAACTTTTTAAAGTAAAACTATAATTTCTAGGCCTAACTATGGCCCTAAAGCATAAAGGCCTAATAGGCAAAATTAATAATAATAAATCTTATAGAGTCCTAAGTGTTAGCCTAGATTTTAAGTCTTTAACTATAACATGCTTAATAAACAAGCTTAAAATCCTCTAGTTTAAAAAGCATAAAATTTAATATATATAAACTAGAAGTTACTCATTAGTTTATCAAAAACAAAGTTAAGACAATAATAAAAATATTTTTGTATTCTTATGCAACTATAAGCCTAGGTTCAAAGTTTGTTTGCTTTTTTATATGCTTAATAATAAGTTATCCATGTATATTATATTTTCTCTAGGAATAATATTGGTAAAGGACTTATTGTGTTATAATTTCATTTGGGTTTATAAAATATTTTTATACCAAATATAAATTGAATTAATAAAGGTCTAGCCATATAGTTTTAATATATATGCTCCTAGCTATTGCTTCTAAAAATATGAGCTCATTGTTGACAAGAGAATCTTAAAAATCAAGAAATCAACACTTTGGTGGCTAGTCTTTGCATTGGCAATAGGTCTAAATAGCAAAATCCATAAAGGTCACACACGTGTCTATGAAAATTTCCCGCAGGAATTTTCCCTACCAAGCTTTCCCCGCAGGAGATTCTCCTGCAGCAAGAGTTTCCCGCAGGAAATTTCCCCATTGAGATTTTCCTGCCAAGCTTTTACCGCTGAGATTTTCCCGCATGAATTTTCCCTGCACAGACTTTTTCCGGCAAAAAGATTTTCCCAAGAGAAATTTCTCGTGATTGCCTGTTTACCTTAGGAAAGAAATTATAAAAAGGAAAGCTATTAGCAGAGACGCGATTTTCTTTGATAAATTCGACACAGGCAGCCAGCCAGCCAGGCAGACAGACAGAGACAGGTAGGAAGGTAAACAGGCAATCACGAGAAATTTCTTGCGGGAAAATCTTTCTGTTGGGAAAAAGTCTGCAGGGAAAATTCGTGTGGGAAAATCTTGGCAGTAAAAGCTCGGCAGGAAAATCTCAATGGTAAAAGCTCGGCAGGAAAATCTTAATGGTAAAAGCTCGGCAGGAAAATCTCAATGGTAAAAGCTCGGCAGGAAAATCTCAATGGTAAAAGCTTGGCAGGAAAATCTCGAGGGGGAAATTTCCTGCGGGAAACTCTCGCTGCGGTAAAAAATCGCTGCGGGAGAATCTCGTGCGTGGAAAGCTCCTGCGACAAATTTTCGTCGCGGGAAAAACTTGCTGCCGGAAAATCTCGTGCGGGGAAAGCTCGGTGGGAAAAATTCCTGTGGGAAATTCTTGTGCTCCCATCACACACAGCATAGTCTTGTGCTTATATTTATGAACTATTGATTCATAGCTCAATAGACTGCTGAGTTGACACAGTCTTTAGTGGGAATCTCATCAGACACTCTCCAATCTCATTGTAGACTACCAAATCTCATCAGACTCTCCAATATCATCAGAGACTCCCCAATATCATCAGAGACTCTCCCATCTCATCAGATACTCTCCAATCTCATCGATACTCTTCAATCTCATCAGATACTCTCCAATCTCATCAGAGACTCTCCCATCTCATCAGATACTCCAATCTCATCAGAGACTCCCCAATATCATCAGAGACTCTCCCATCTCATCAGATACTCTCCCATCTCATCAGATACTCTCCAATCTCATCAGATACTCTCCCATCTCATCAGATACTCTCCAATCTCATCAGAGACTCCCCAATATCATCAGAGACTCTCCCATCTCATCAGATACTCTCCCATCTCATCAGATACTCTCCAATCTCATCAGAGACTCCCCAATATCATCAGAGACTCCCCAATATCATCAGAGACTCTCCAATATCATCAGAGACTCCCCAATATCATCAGAGACTCCCCAATATCATCAGAGACTCCCCAATATCATCAGAGACTCTCCAATATCATCAGCGACTCTCCAATCTCATCAGAGACTCCCCAATCTCATCAGAGACTCCCCAATCTCATCAGAGACTCCCCAATCTCATCAGATACTCTCCAATCTCATCAGATATTCTACAATCTCATCAGATACTCTCCAATCTCATCAGAGACTCTCCCATCTCATCAGATACTCTCCAATCTCATCAGATACTCCCCAATCTCATCAGATACTCTCCAATCTCATCAGAGACTCCCCAATATCATCAGAGACTCCCCAATATCATCAGAGACTCCCCAATATCATCAGAGACTCCCCAATATCATCAGAGACTCTCCAATCTCATCAGATACTCTCCAATCTCATCAGATACTCTCCAATCTCATCAGATACTCTCCAATCTCATCAGAGACTCTCCCATCTCATCAGATACTCTCCAATCTCATCAGAGACTCTCCAATCTCATCAGAGACTCTCCAATCTCATCAGAGACTCTCCAATCCCATCAGATACTCCCCAATCTCATCAGATAATCTCCAATCTCATCAGCCCAACCTCATCAGAGACTCTCCAATCTCATCAGATACTCCCCAATCTCATCAGAGACTCCCCAATCCCATCAGATACTCCCCAATCTCATCAGATACTCTCCAATCTCATCAGAGACTCCCCAATCTCATCAAAGACTCCCCAATCTCATCAGATACTCTCTTTGTAATCATGTCTCTAAAATAACCAGAAACATGCAAATCTAATCAGAGACGCCTAAATTAACCAGGGACACCAAACGCATAGACAAGTCTCTTAAAAAACGTCTTAAATTTGTTATCAATCTGATTTAGATATGATTTATTACAATACTATGAGTATTTGTTTTTAATATTCTTCCAATTGCTAATACATTTAAATGAATTTTGTAAAACTAAATCGTACTTCAGATCAGCCCTCTGACCAGTTGCTTGTCCTGCCAGATGTCCGAACAGAAGCGCGGCAGCTCGGCTCGCAGTTTAAAAGTGCACGCCGAGGAAGACTTCATAGCCGATCTTGAGGCCATTGTCGAACGGGATTTCTATCCCGATTTGCCTAAGCTACGCGCCCAGCAACGCTATTTGGATGCTCGGGCCAGCGCCGGTAGCGCCAGCGTTGCCATGGCTACGCCGCTGCAGACTCCGGTTCCATCGGCTGCCGGAGAGAGCATCAGCTCAGCCTCGCAGCATCAGCACCAGCAGCTGCCGCCCTCAGTCGGCCTGGACTCCTACCTCACCGGCAACACCTCCGAGGACAACGCCTCATTCCAGGCCCTGCTAGATGAATCTGAGCGCCGCAGGCGAGTGAAATACGCTTGGTTCTACCAGCAGGCCGATGCTTTGAAGGCAATCAAATCTGCTGACGAGGCCGAATCAACTGCCGCGTCTTCAGCGTCGTCTACCATCGCCGCAGCTGTGACGTCAACAGCGGCGGCGTCGTCTGCGTCAAGCTCGGAGGCCGTCACGGCCGGCCTGGACTCGTGGACTGGCTACCGGGTGCGCAGCGCCCTCATGTACTCTCCTGACGATGCCGACGCTGACGATGGCCGGGCGCTGGCCGCCCTGCCGGAGACCCGGCGCCAGATTGTGCACGCCAATACGCGCTTTCGACAGGCGCCATTTTCGCGCCCAACTGGAGAGGCGCCAACAGCATCATCTGGCGCCGCTTTTACTGTCGGCGCTTCCAACCCTTCGACAGGTTTTGACGGCGTCTTTCGTCGTCCCGGCGTCCCTGGCCGAATTGGGCCGGACGGCCGCGAGCTGAGCACCGGCGCCGCGCCCGGCCGGACAGCGGCTGCCTCGGCCGCCTATCTGGCCACGCCGTCGCCGGCGCCCGGAGTCGGCGAGTCGCCGCTGATGACTTGGGGCGACATCGACGGGACGCCTTGTCGGCTAGACGACGCCGCTTGCCTGCACGGCGCCAGCCCGGCAGCAGGGTCTTCGGGCTCGGCCACGCCGTCCGGCGGAGGCCTGCCGTACTTCCGCATCCCGGCCATGCCGACTGTGCAGCTGGCCGACCGGCTCGGCCGTCAGCGCCGGCTCGCCAGGCAGCGCGACGCGGCCGTCAACGACGCCAACGCCGCGAAAGCGAAGGCAGCGGCCGCTGGTGGCAAATCGCCTTCGCCAGCCTCGATGGGACTCAGCCCGGCTGCCAAGCGCCTGCTAAAGCGATCGGCTGCCCCGGCGTCCAGCTTCGGTGACAAGGCCCTGCGCGCCTCCTACCGGCCGTCGCCTTCGCCGTCTCGCCGACCGGGCTCAACATCGGCGCCGGCGTCCACCCGGTCCAACGCCTCGCTGACTGACGGCCTGCTGTCCGACGCTTAGTCCGACAATTTCTGTGCCGGCCACCTGATGCTGGCATATGTTAATAGAGCGAGTTTGTAGGGGATTTTCCACCGTGTACTTAGACTGGCTACTAATAGTAGTATTGCGATGTATTAGTACTTTTATTATTCAGTAAATACGTTAAATTGATTATGTATTTTGTCTCAATAGTCGTCTTTCTTATATGTACAAGTGTAGCCAATCACTATGGTTTCAAAGCCTTAGGCTGCGTCCCTAGCGTGGGAGGGTTGAACTTCTAAAAAGCTAGAATGCTCCTGCTTAAATCTTCTAGAGGACGTACCCAATGCATTTTGTCCTTGGTTGTTATGGTCATTTCCTGGCACCCTCGCAGGGCAAATGGAGATTCCTGACAACCAACTAGTCTCCTGACAACCCAACAGCCTCCTGACACCTCAACAAGACTCCTGACACCTCAACAGCCTCCTGACACCTCAACAAGACTCCTGACACCTCAACAGCCTCCTGACACGTCAACAAGACTCCTGACACCTCAACAAGACCCCTGACACCTCAAAAAGACCCCTGACACCTCAACAAGACCCCTGACACCTCAAAAAGACCCCTGACACCTCAACAAGACTCCTGACACCTCAACAAGACTCCTGACACCTCAAAAAGACTCCTGACACCTCAACAAGACTCCTGACACCTCAAAAAGACTCCTGACACCTCAACAAGACTCCTGACACCTCAACAAGACCCCTGACACCTCAACAAGACCCCTAACACCTCAACAAGACCCCTGAAACCTCAACAAGCCTCCTGACACCTCAACAAGACTCCTGACACCTCAAAAAGACTCCTGACACCTCAACAAGACCCCTGAAACCTCAACAAGCCTCCTGACACCTCAACAAGACTCCTGACACCTCAACAAGACTCCTGACACCTCAACAAGACTCCTGACACCTCAACAAGACCCCTGACACCTCAACAAGACCCCTGAAACCTCAACAAGCCTCCTGACACCTCAACAAGACTCCTGACACCTCAACAAGCTTCCTGACACGTCAACAAGACTCCTGACACCTCAGTAGAATTCTTTACACCGCAATGGGGGACTCATACTCTTAACCTCATTAAGACCCTGACTGACACCGACCGAAACACCCCTGGCCATAAACCTAAAGACCCCTGACACCTTATTGTTTATAATCCCAGACTGGATTGTAATGAGTGCAGCATCTTGTAACTAGCAGATAAACAAGATATTTACATGTCAAAGCCCTTTGTCTTCGTTCAAATTATCAAACCATAACTTATAATTTACGGTTTTATGCTACTCGTAACAGTTGACAACATTGCGTTACTTTACTTTTTGCACATTTTTAATAAGAGAACATTTTCATTTTGCGTTGAAATTGTAGCGCTGGCGGAGGGCGCCGCTCGGCGGTACGTAAGGCCTGACCCGACCCGGCCTGGCTCAAAAGTTTTGCCGGACCTGGTAGATAAGCAAACATAAAATTATAATTGTCTTTTGAAAGTCTGATGTCGGATCTCTGGCTGATGGCTCCGGCTGAGTTCGCTGAGCAGGGGGAGACTCTGGCGGTCACTGGCGGCCTGACTGACGGTGCCCTGACCTGATGGGAGAATTAGGGAGAGAAAGAGAGGAGTGGGATCCGCATGGCCGACACGCGTGAGTCCTTGCTCTTCTGCTGCTGGAGATGTACTTCATAGTACCTACTTTTTACTAGCGTTTAGTACAGGGGTCGGCAGTCTTTTTACTCCAGGGTGATATTAGAGAAAAGGAGATGGAGTAGAGGATCCGTTGAAAATGTTACCGTGACAACAATCGCTAAAGAGTCATTGCAAACTACTCACTAGTAACACTAGTGACTCTTGTGACTATTTAACGACTCAAATGATGCGACAGAGTCAGAAAAAAATCCAAGAGTCGTTGTGTTAGCGCTTATCTCTCTACTAACCCAAGTTAGACTAAATAGAGTTGTTATAAATGCGAAATGTGATTCTAATTCATAAAGTGACGCAGTTGCGCTTTAGGCGCAACTAATTGACTATACGGCCCCAGAGTCATTCTAGTAGCGCCCCACAGTCATTCTAGTAGCGCCCCAGGATCATTCTAGTAGCGCCCCACAGTCATTCTAGTAGCGCCCCACAGTCATTATAAGCAGACACAAACCTTAAGCGGGCCGAATTGCTATCACGAAATTTCAAAGGACCCGAGGGCCGGATAGAGAGGCTTTGCGGACATTATTATTAGATATTATTAGATATTATTACACAAGCAGAGCAGCATACAAATCATCCTTACTACAAGTAGTCAGATTTGCGTTTTGTTTAATTTTTGTTTATGTAAATACATTTTGTTTAGGCTAATCAGGCTGAGATGCATTCTATGTCTCTTTTGAGTTGTCTACTGTCTTCTGTCTCATGGGTGTTATAATAATTTATTTAAGGCTATATTGGTTGAGCATGTGGCTGAGAGATTCTTCGAAGTGTTTAAAAATCTTCTACGTCGAATGCGTGTCTTTTTTAAGATGTAGAAGTTTATGCCGATTGGGTTCTTTTTACAAACGTGGGTTCCATTTTAGTAGCATTTATATACATATTTTATGCTTTAAATCACTTGAAGTATTATCCTTATCTTCTTATTCTCACTCAATGGAATCTTGAGACAAAGTTGTATTAACAAATCTAATCTCATTAATCAAATCTAATCTCACGACTTGAATCTCTATCTCTCATCACTCGAATCTAATCGCATGATCCATATCTACTCTCGTAACTAAAATCTACTTTCCTGACTCAGATCTCCGCCCATGACTCAGATCTCCGCCCATGACTCACATCTACTCTCATGACTCAGATCTATTCTCATTACCCAGATCTACTCTCTTGACCCAGATCTATTCTCATGACCCAGATCTACGCGACTCAAGTCTTCTCTCATGACCCAATCTAATCTCATAACCCAGATCTACTCTCTGACTCACATCTACTCTCATTACCCAGATCTAATCTCATAACCCAGATCTACTCTCATGACTCACATCTACTCTCATGACTCACATCTACTCTCATGACCCAGATCTACTCTCATGACTCACATCTACTCTCATGACTCACATCTACTCTCATGACCCAGATCTACTCTCATGACTCACATCTACTCTCATGACTCACATCTACTCTCATGACCCAGATCTACTCTCATGATCCAGATCTACTCTCATGACCCAAATCTACTTTCATGACCTATATGTATGAGAGATCTACTCTCATGACCCATATCTACTCTCATGACTCACATCCACTCTCATGACCCAGCTCTATTCTCATGACCCAGATCTACTCAACTCAAGTCTACTCTCAGTCTCATGACCCGAATCTAATCTCATAACTCAAATCTAATTTGACTCAGATCTACTCTCGTGACCCAGATCTACTCTCATGGCTTAGATCTACTCTCATGACTCGAATCTAGTTGCATCACTCTAATTCAATTTAATCGGATTGTACCAATTGAAAGAAACCAGCTGTGGCTGCTATCTGACTAACCCCCAGTTCCCCCCCTCCCGCCTTCTCTTAAATGATCACTTCCAGCTAGCATCGGCCTCGGCTCTTCACTGACAGCACTGCTCTGTACTCTTGAGACTCGCCAATCAGCACCGGCGACATGCCACGCGGCCAGCGACGACTGTTCCTTGGCGGCGTAGCCGACCGGGCCTCCAAACGCGACATCGAGCGCTTCTTCCGTAGCTACGGTCGCTGCGTTGAAATCGTGATGCGCACCGGGTTCGCTTTTGTCGAACTGGAATCTTCGCGCGACGCGGAGGACGCCGTGGCAAATTTGAGTGGCCGCGACCTGTGCGGCGAGCGGATCAGCTTGGAGTTCGCCAAGTCCGACGGCGCGCCGAGGCGGCCCAGGGGTGGCGGCGGCGGCGGCGGCGGCAGCGGCGGTCGCTACGGGCCGCCTGTGCGCACCAACCACCGACTGCTGGTGAAGAACCTCAGCACCGGCGTCAGCTGGCAGGACCTGAAGGTGAGTGACGGGGGGGGGGGGAGGTCCTGAAATTTTGTGTATTTCTGGGCCATACTGTACGTTTGTCAAGTCGGTAGCAAAGGCACATACTGCAACTACTAATAGTAGTTGACTATTGAATGTCCCAGATATAGGAGTATGTACCCGATAAAAACGGCACCCAGGCGACTTTTACCGTGACATCTTACCGGGGCAATGCAAGTGACTCTGGGATGCTTTGAAGAGTTTGGTCGGGAGGTGATCAGTCACCCGAAAACTCCACTCCCAGACACTTGAGCCTGGGAACAAAATCAGTGATCACTTACTGTTGCGGGCTCCTCTTCTTTGTCGCGCGTGTCTGTAGAGCTGGTCTCCGTAGAGCTGTTCCTCCCGGGGTAGTCTTCTTGAAGTCTAGAATCAGCCGAAAGCGAGAGCGTAGCAATTAAATCGACGTCGCAGTATTTCCTCGGTGCAGAAATCAGTATCAACGATGCGCACTAATAACAAAATCAATTCTATAACAATACGAGGTCCTCCAGAAAGGGCGTCTTCTTCTAAGAACTAACGGAATCGGAGTCGTGTGCTCCTATCGGTTAATCTGGGATAATCCAAAATCAAGAACTCGATAATCCTCTAAGGGTATCGGAATCGGTCCGCAGATCCTATCCAATCCCTTAGGAAAATGGGAGGCCTCAAACTCAATAGACTCAATAAAATCGACTGAACAGTAACGGCCGGCAATAACAATCGCTCTCAATAATCAAAATAGCGAAGACTTGAACAAAGCTTACCAATTGGTGTTTATCTCTTCCTCAGAGATATAGCCTCGTTGGCTGCTCTAGCAAAGCCCAAGATCTTTGGAGGCTGCTCCGAGTCTGAGATTTCAGCTCGGATTTTGCGTTTGTATTTATACACAATTTGTCGGCCTTGAGTCGACCTTGAGCTCAAAACCGGTTTTTTGATGAGTTCACGAAAGGAATTTTATTATTTGACAGGTGAGGTTTTTGAATAGAAAGGGGTGAGACTTGGGTTACATTCAGGTTAACATTTACCATATTTGGAAGTTCTAAAAATAGATGTCGAGAACCGGTTTTTCGAACAATAGCAGAGTCACTCGCTGTTTGCGTGATATTACTGGTATTACTAAAAATAGAATATGACACAGCTATTTTTTTATTTGTATTCATAATTTTATCTTACTACTTCTAGTAGGCTACCATGTTTGGAGATCTCTACAGCTTCTTGGCCTGGGTGTCCCTCCTTAGCCTAATGTCAGTTTCTCCAGTTTACTGTAATCAGTCTTAGAAAACATTCGCTATCTAGACTCGATCAACTTCTACTTTTCCCTCTTCCCTGTGCTCCGCCAGGACCTGATGCGCCGCGCTGGCGAGGTGATGTACACGGACGCCCACCGGCCCAACCGCGGCGAAGGCATCGTGGAATTCGACAGTCGCTCGGACATGAAGCGGGCAATCGAGAAATACGACGGCTACGAGTGGCACGGCAAGCGGCTGCAGGTGAGCGCTGACTCCGGCCGCTCCCGGTCCCGGTCCAGGTCCCGCTCGCGCAGCCGCGACCGTCGTCCGCCGCGCCGCTCTCGATCCCGATCGGTGTCCCGCTCGAGGTCCCGCTCGCCGCCGCCGGCCCGCAGGCGTCGCGACGATTCGTCGCCCTCGCCGAAACGGTCGCGCAAACGCGACTCGCCGGACAATCCCGGCAGAAATGGCGGAGGTGGCGCCCGCTCGAAGTCCCGCTCGCGATCCCGCTCCAGGTCCCGGTCCGCGTCCCGCTCGCGATCCCGATCCCCGCTGCCCGCCAAAGGGGCGGCCAAATCCAAGTCCCGCTCGGCTGACAAGTCGCGCTCGCCGTCCCGGTCTCGGTCCCGCTCGGCCTCTAATAAGTCCCGCTCGAAGTCCCGCTCGGCCTCCGGCTCGCGCTCTCGGTCCGGCTCGCGGTCCCGCTCGCGCTCCCCAGCTGCCAATAGCGAGGATGGAGCCAACGGCGGCCAGTGATCCTGGCTTGATGGAGAATGGAATTACAATAAAAAACCCGCAGTTTGACCCTGTTTGTTGTGGCCCCATTATTCCGAATAGCTTGCTGACTGTTGTCTGTCCTTCATGGGTCTGTAGCTGTAAGTCTGCACTGTCCTAAGCTGTTTTACATCACGTTTTAACTGCCGGATGTGTCCTGGCCTCCTGTCGCCATCGTAACCAACTTAACTTCGCAGTTCGAACTCCGACTCTCGTTTCAATATAAATTCGTGCAAAGACCACCAGTCTAAACAGTTGGTACTACTGATCCGTAGTAGTATGTTATGTATCTTTTTATAGTGTGTAGTTTTCTAATTAATATTTAGCGTAGTCCTATATGTTATTCAACTTTTAGTAAGAATTCATAGTAAAAATATCAAAGCAAGGTTAGGCTGGCTTTTATTATAAACCACCTCTATCTTATCGTGTTAATTTAATCAACGTCAAATTTATATTCGTTGTGTAAATTTTAATTTTTGTCATCTGTGTGAAAGGGCGAGTTTCGTGGAAGTTTTTCTAATCTAAATACAAAATGCAATGATTTTGGCTCTAATGTTGAAGCCTTGTGTTCAAATAATAAGTATGTAACTTCCCTTGTGTTTTGAGAATTGCAGTTTATGAGGAATCAGTGTATTGCTTTGATCTCATTTGCTTTGAAAAAGCAAACAGCATGAAAATTTTCTGTTTAGATGCGTATCAAAAGGTAAACACTGGGTCTGCCTTCCATCAGAAGCAATAACAATTTTTGTTCTGTGGTGGGCACTCATTTTGGCGCCACAGGCACTCATTTTGGCGCCACAGGCACTCATTTTGGCGCCACAGGCACTCATTTTGGCGCCACAGGCACTCATTTTGGCGCCACAGGCACTCATTTTGGCGCCACAGGCACTCATTTTGGCGCCACAGGCACTCATGGCGCCACAGGCACTCATTTTGGCGCCACAGGCACTCATGGCGCCACAGGCACTCATTTTGGCGCCACAGGCACTCATTTTGGCGCCACAGGCACTCATGGCGCCACAGGCACTCATTTTGGCGCCACAGGCACTCATTTTGGCGCCACAGGCACTCATGGCGCCGCAGGCACTCATTTTGGCGCCAAAGGCACTCATGGCGCCGCAAGCACTCATTGCGCCGCTGACAGGCATTCATTTTTGCGCCGCAGTCAGTCACTCATTTTGGCGCCGCAGTCAGTCACTCATTTAGCGCCGTGGTCAGTTACTCATTTTGGCGCTGCAGACAGGCACTCACTTTGGCGCCCTAAAGCAAAATTATTGATTTCCATAACGGGTCACAAGGTGCCAGAGCTGTTGGGCGAAGGACAAAGTATTGGAGTGTCCCCCCATAGCTTTTACTAGGGGAAACCACATGTCCCCCTGCCCATCCCTGGTGGCATTCGACGCCCCTGTAGCTCTCTTCTCCCCTCTCATTTTCTTTCCTCTCTCCTTTCATATTCTCTCATCTTTCTCTCCCTGTCATCTATCAACTGATCTCTCATCTCTCCCCTAGAGAGTCCTTTCACTCTGCCCCCTTCTCCCTTCAATCTGCCCCCTTCTCCCTTCACTCTGCCCCTTCTCCCTTCACTCTGCCCCTTCTCCCTTCACTCTGCCCCCTTCTCCCTTCAATCTGCCCCCTTCTCCCTTCACTCTGCCCCCTTCTCCCTTCAATCTGCCCCCTTCTCCCTTCACTCTGCCCCCTTCTCCCTTCACTCTGCCCCCTTCTCCCTTCAATCTGCCCCCTTCTCCCTTCAATCTGCCCCCTTCTCCCTTCAATCTGCCCCCTTCTCCCTTCAATCTGCCCCTTCTCTCTTCACTCTGCCCCCTTCTCCCTTCACTCTGCCCCCTTCTCCCTTCAATCTGCCCCTTTCTCCCTTCACTCTACCCCTTTCTCCCTTCAATCTGCCCCCTTTCTCCCTTCACTCTACCCCCTTCTCCCTTCACTCTACCCCCTTCTCCCTTCACTCTACCCCCTTCTTCCTTCACTCTACCCCCTTCTCCCTTCACTCTGCCCCCTTCTCCCTTCACTCTACCCCCTTCTCCCTTCACTCTACCCCCTTCTCCCTTCACTCTACCCCCTTCTCCCTTCACTCTGCCCCTTGCATTCATTCCATCCACTAGTTAGCGATGAAGTCTTTCAGCCAGGACTATACTTACATATAATAATTATGGCAGGTATATTCAATATAAAACACTAGGCACTACTACTAGTTTCTTAAGTAGTATAAATTATTGTAATATCTTTTTAAAAAGGAACTCTTTTTAAAAAGGAACTTTCTCCCTTCACTCTGCCCTCTGTCAGTTTCTCACTCTTCACTCTGTCAGTTTTTATTGACTGCTTTTGATTTTCCTTTCTAGCAGTTGTGATAATTGGTCACTCGATACGGTGCGGGGGATGCCAGATAAGGTTGCAAGTGCAGGGGTGCATGGTTTACATGTAGCCACATTGTAGTACTTACTTGTTATGGATGTCTGTCTAACTATCCATTGTGTGAAAATTGCAGCATTTTGTGAATTTAATTCATTAGTAATAGTGGCTTTGTATTGATTGGTGCGTTAGAACCATTCACTTGGATTTAGTTTCTGTTCAATGGAGCTCTGTGTTCGTCTCGCTAAACGAGTTTCTTTAATAAAGCAGGGATTTTTTAAAATGATTTCTATGGACACAACCTACTAATGATCCGCTGTGTCAGATGGACTTCAAGCATGAGTGTCAGATGGACTTCAAGAATGAGTGTCAGATGGACTTCAAGCATGACTGTCAGATGGACTTCAAGCATGAGTGTCAGATGGACTTCAAGCATGAGTGTCAGATGGACTTCAAGCATGAGTGTCAGATGGACTTCAAGCATGACCCACGTAACCAAGAATCTCGCCAAAGGCTTGCGTCCCCATCGCGTGGCAATATTAGGCGATATCTCGCCTGGCGATATCTAAGCAATATCTAAGCGATATCGATCGGCGATAAATCAATACGATAAGAAATTGCCTCTTAAGTCCTATTATATGTCTAAAAGGCACTAAAACAAAGTTCAAACCTATATTGGCCCATCTTGCGCGCATTCTCGTGAAATCGCCGAAACCTCGAGTTTCGATGCCTTGGCGATAATTGCACCATCGCCGAGCGATGGAACAACGTTTGGAATTCGATCCATGCCTAATTCACATGTTTTTAGCCCACTTGACGCATAAATTTGCAATTTAAGATCCCTTTGTGAATGGTGGGTTGAAAGTGAGTGACACTCTTCAGTTTTAGCATTATTTTTTAGTCTATCGTACCGTACATTATAAACAAGTTCGTGCATCGCAGCGCGATATTTTAGCGATTGGCCTGGCACTGTTTTCAAGTTAATTTTGAAACTTTGATTCAAATAAGATGTATATCAAGGTAAATTTGTAGTTTTAATATATGGAAGTAAAATATATGTTTGTTAGTTGTCTTGTCCTGCTTTGTGTATCTGACTGCAAAATTCATTCATTACTTTGATAAAATACGCAATAAATGTATGCTCTTTTAAAAATGACGCTGCACACGACTTAGCTAGCGCAGTTATATAATAAGTAAGACAGATTATCATCTCATGTTCCTTTAACATATTTTATACATGTCTTACGCTCAAGATTTTTTGTGAAACAAAAAACTGTGGTAAATAGTGGTAGATAGTAAGAGTACTCCAGTGGTCAGAGTTTTATTTTGCCAAACTGTGTTTTTGGCACTTCATTTTTAGAGATTTTTCTCTTGCTCATCCAGATGCCAATTTTGCATTTCGAAGTGTTGGTAGACGCATACTTTTAATTACATTTTTAGAATTCAAATGCATTTTGGCTCTTTTAGAGAAATTATAACTAGTACTGAACTGAATTATAACTATTACTGAATTTACTGGACTTAGGCCCTTAATCCAGACTTAGGCCCTAAGTCCAGTAAATTCAGTAATAGTTATAATTCATAATTATAATTATGCTGTTATAATTAATAATTATAGAATTTGAAATTCATTGCTGAATTAAAATTATAAATTTATTGAAATAATGATTCACAGTGACTGCTAAGCCTAGTAGTTTTAACCTTAATACCTAGGTTAAGGTTAGCCTAGGTTAGGCCTAAGGTTAATGTAAATCTCTCTGCACATGATTTTGCTGTCAGAATTTTGCAAAAAGTGAGTTTATTGCAACCCTAAGTTAATTATATTATAACAGCACTGATGTCATCAGTGCCAACTGCCAATATAGTTGATTAGGGCCTAACTTAAATTTCCTTCATTGTTTATTTCATTTCAACATGATCTTTGCAATTGATTAGGTTTTCATTTGGAAAATTCTAAATATTTAGCTAAGTTAGCTACAGCCTATATTCAACAAGTAAAAGATAGCTTTTGTGGACTTCATAAAGATCCATAGTGTGGATCATGCTAAGTGCACGCGAGAAATGACCTAAACTCCTAAAGCTGATTCCCAAAAGCACGCCGACGACAAGCGAATGCACGCCGATACACGCCAATGCACGCGCTACTAGGACAAATTCCACGCCCATTAGGACAACAATAAATTCAAATTCAAATTTAAGACAAAAAATGTATGTTGAATTTCATTGTGTAAAACAAAGCAACAAACGATGTACAAAAGAAATGATATATCTTTAAAAACGTATATTTCTCATACATTAATTTATTAACAGTCTTATACATTGTTTATTTACAATTGATAGTTTTTTTCAAAAGTTAAATACAATAATACGTATTTTATGTCTGCTTACCATTGCATTGGTAGCTTTGCCACATCAGGTGCCAGGCACGCGGCACACGGCGCACGCCAGGCACGCCAGTGTATTTATGTAGTGTGCATTATGCAAGCCAAATGCACGCCACTTACCTAATTGCACGCCGGTGCACGCCACTTTTGAAAATGCACGCGGGAAAATTCTCGCATGCACTATATGATTTACACTATGGATAAAGATCAAATATTTTACTTGCTAATGTCCAAATCTTAATAAACTGTTTATGTCAAATGTCAATATTATTAATGTAAGATATTTAGTAGATTTTGGAGAATTTTTGACAAGTGGAAATTTTTTATACCTAGCTATTGATAGTAATATTGATTTTCTTGAATAAAAAGTAAAGTGATGGGCCTTTCCAACCAAAACCCACATTCCCCATGGTCCTAGCTAGGGTCAAGATCATGTACTGCTATATGCCAAGACAAGAATTGTTTCTGTAGCTCATGCATGCCAATGTACACCAACAAACTTTTTATTGCATACAAAAATATGCCAAAAAAATTACAAATTATAACTAATACTAAAAGCTTGCAAAATTTAAATATTCAAACAACTTATATGTTATAACTGAAAATCCTTTTACTAAACTGTAGAGAACTAGTTTATTTTAACTATTTTTGTTTTATTTTTACTTTCTTGGAAAAGTTAAACCCAGTTTATTTATTTATTTTTCCATTTTTTTCATAAAAGGCCCACTATTTCTGATCAAAATTTAGCTACTGTAACTATGTACATGGAGACTATGCCAAATACAAACTTAATCATTTTTGTATGCTAATTATCTAGATTTATTGTTGGGACTCGGAACTTTTGGTCCCAGCTACTGGTCTCAGCAGTCTCTATATGCTAAGCTGTACACTAAGAGGGCATGCCAGGCCCCTTTGTATGCCAAGTTGTATGCTAATGTGTAATCTAGGTCCCTCTATATGCCAGAAAATTCCGGCATACATGTATACTATCTGGAGTCTGGGGTCCTAGGTATTAAGGTTAACTTATTTTAGACTTTGAGTTTTACTTCCTGAATGCTAATTAGAAACTTATTTTATAGAATATAATAGCCTAGCAATTGATCTTGAAATTGAATAACAAAGCAAGTCTGTATTAAAGATCAGTTACAATGTAGGTAGCTAATAGTTTATACTATATATAGCTATATAGTTATTGTCATTTTCCTTATCTATAATTTTTGACTTAGCCATTTCCTATGCCATGGTTTTTAATATTTAGGTTAGCTACCCTCCTAGGGCTAAGCTTAGTCATTTCAAAACTAAGTTTGACTAGATCTCAATTTGCAATAAATTTTATAGTAGCTATTGATCTTAAATAGAAAAGTGGGCTTCTATTAAAGACAAGTACTATATTAATACTATATATTACACTTCTACCTATCTAAACACCCTGTTCCCTATATAGGTTATAGCTATGGTCCTTAGAATTGATATTAGGATTATCCTAGTTATTTTTTGTAGTAAAAATAGATGCATTATATTTGAACTCTCCATATCAAAAGACCTCTATCTAGACTAGTTACAAATTCATGAACCAATATAAAATGGAACTATTTATTTTATATGGAACTATAATATATTATATAGATCAGTTTAACAAAAAAATGTATTTTAGAACTGCTATCCAACCTACTAATATTGATCCTTTCCTACATTTCCAAGACAATGGACAATAAACAAAGTGCACGTAGTGTTCGTCGAGCTGCACACAAGAGATTTGCTAGTATGCTTGATGAAATAGCTGCCCTGCCAAGTGATTCTCTGCATGGTGAAGAAGAAGCAGATAATGGCCAAGGATCTGCCAATGAAGAAGCTGCTTATACTTTATCTGCTGAGGGAGAGGCTGGGCAAGAGCACAATTTGCAACTTGAGGAGGAGTGGGCCATTGAGGATGAATTTGCACCAGAGGAGACAGATGATGATAGTGAAGCTGAGATGGATGGACCAACAATTGAACAAAGTTTAGCTGAATGGGCACTCAAATTTAGGGTCTCAGCTGCAGCACTAGATAGTCTGCTTCACCTACTACATAGGGCCTTTCCACAACTACCACTATCTGCACGTACTTTGTTGCAAACACCAAGGAAAACTGCAACAGCTCCACTTTCGTCTGGGGAGTTTGTATACCTGGGAATTCGAAGTAACTTGCCTAAAGACACTCAGCTTGAAGCTCCCCTCAAGCTATCAATTGGCATTGATGGCCTGCCTATCTTCAAAAGCAAAAATGAAGGCTTCTGGCCTATTCTTGGTTCATTTCCACAATCATGTCCATTTGTGATTGCTTTGTTTTTTGGAGTCAACAAACCAGAAGTTTGTGGATTTCTGAAGGATTTGGTGGCTGAACTTCAAGATCTCAAGGACCAAGTAGTTCTAGAGAAAGTCATTGCAGACCGTCCAGCAAGGGCATTGATCAAGTGCATCAAGGGCCATAGTGGTTACTCATCCTGTGACAAATGTACCATTCATGGGGAGTACCATCAGCAGGTAGTGTTTGATGAGCTCAATTGCCCATCAAGGACTGATGCCTCCTTTCGAGAGAAGCATGACCCAAATCACCACATAGGGGACCACCCAAGCCCCTTTGAAGAACTGCCAATAGACATGGTGCATGCATTCCCCTATGACTATATGCACTTAGTTCTGCTTGGAGTCATGCGCCGGCTCTTCCTCTACTGGATTCAGGGACCACTGGCTACTCGATTTGGCCATCGGCTAGTAGACTGTCTTTCCGAGAATCTATGCAGCCTTCGAAACTATTTTCCAACAGAGTTTGCAAGGAAGCCACGGTCTTTAAGCTGCTTGAAGTTCTGGAAGGCAACTGAATTTCGCTCATTTTTGCTGTACAGTGGTGTTACTGTAATGAACAATACTAGGGGAATAAGCCGAAGGATCCTCAAGAACTTTCTACTGTTGCATTCTGCTATTTTTATTTTATGTGATCCCCTTTCCAATGTAGTTTTAATACAGTATGCCAGTCAGCTCCTTAATCATTTCATCAGTGATTGTAAGACCACTTATGGATCTCATATGTTGGTCTATAATGTACATTCATTGTCCCACTTGGCAAATGATTGCTTACGGTATGGCTGTCTTGACAATTTTAGTGCATTTACTTTCGAGAATTTTATGCAGACACTAAAAAAGTGTGTTCGAGGCAGTCGCCTTCCGCTTATTCAATGTGTTAATAGAATTCGGGAACTTGCCGTATATGAAGCAAGGGTTGAGGCTCTTTGCACTGAGGCAGTAGTCTTTAAGTTTCTTTTGGCAGATGCCCACCTGCCCATAGGAGTGAGTAGGTTCTCCTGCTGCATTATAAATGGTATTCGCTTTTCCTCAAACATCAATGACTGTCACTTTTTTGACCGTGAATACTGCTGCTACCAGATTTGCCACTTTCTTACTTCTGGAAGCTCCTATGAAGTTGTTTGCAAGCGCTATAAGAAGTACTCCAGTGCATATGATTACCCATTTGATTCCCGTAAGATACATGTCTATTGTGTTTCTGGACTCTCATCTAAGTTGCTCACTGTTCCCCTCTCCAGAATGTTTAGGAAGGCATGCATTTTGCCCTACCAGCAGACTCAATGAGTGACAGTGCTTACCCACTGTTTACCCACTTCCAGATCTCTGGAAGTGATCTCTGATTATTAACAGGTGACGTTTCTATCCTTCAGTGCCATGGTAATTTGTCACAGCAGTTTTTGGTGCTTGGTGTTGACACAGTTTTTAATTTTTGCTTGGTTGTTGGTGCAGTATTTAATTGGTGTTAGACACTTTAATCCAATGACATACGAGGGTTGTCCAGCAAAATATAGGACTGTGCTCATTGCTCATTTCTATTCATGTGTATCATGAAAATTCATTTCATACTATAAAGAGCAACTATCAATTAGTCTATGGCTAAAGCCTAAAATAAAGTATTAAAATATTTAATTTAATTTATTTTAAATAGAATATATTAAAATATATGGCACCTGTCCTATATTTCACTGGACACCCCTCATAAGTTTGTGTAATGATAAATTGTCAACAGATCCAATTTCAACCATAAGCATTGTAGCAACCAAATAAATTGGTAAACTTTTGCATTACGGAAATTTTACACAGTTTTACTCAATTTTACTCAGTAGATACAATTTATGGCCATGAAATGTATTTCATACTCATAATGTATTGTCTCATACATGTTTACATGTCAAATGTAAAGTAAGTTATTTTTTTCTCCAATTCCCTCAACTATTCTATATGCTTTAACAATGCTTCTATATTGTTAAAGAGCTTTTGATTGTTGCTTTGATTTTCCAACATTAAGTTTGCTCATATTGTATGAGTTGAATAAGAAGAGGCAAAGCTTAAGATTTTAGCGTCGTGTGGAACAAAAATGCTAGTTTTACTGGTTTAATAAAATTTGTTCACATCTTTATTTATGCGAGCAATTATATCTTTTCCTTCAGCTGTTCTACATTCTTGACTTTGGGGGCAGTTTGTCGAGTATGCTCCCGAAGCATGGATGATCGGCCTAAGAACATGCCAATGGCCTCGAGTGAGCAACGAACGACTGAAGGTACTCCGAAGCAAAGGTTCCATTCCGGAGACTGACTGGGAGACCCACTCCTGTACTATCCTGTCGAAGTGTGGTAAATACTTTAAGTTCTAGACTTCCTTTGAATTACTTATTCGGTGACTAATTGAACTGCATACTTCTGATTATAGTAGCCTATATATATGTTAGATTGTTTACTAGAATATAGTAAAACTTTCAAAGATAGCAGCATGGCATCGCTAGAATGCAGGCTATACATGAAGGTAGATCATAAAATTTCAGGATACTTTTGTGATGGATTATATGATAGATGTGCGCAACATTGCCTCTAATTGGTTTGTTTTACATGTGGATGTGCAATTTGATTTTTCCCTTCAGACAATGAAGTTACGGCGCGTAGACGATGCAAGAAAGCCGAGGCTGGCCAGGACGAACTTACTACGGATGCCGAACAACCTCGTCGTCGATCACAGACTTCGCGTTTCGTCGAGGAGGTGCCACCAGAGAGCCGGCGGCGCCGGTTATCCTCTGACTCGGCCGATTCGGGGACTGCGACAACCAAGCGTAAGCGCTCCTCATCAAAGCGCTCCCAACCGACGCCTTCGGTCAGATCGGACTCGGAGTCGGGTTCTGAGTCGGGTTCGGAGACAGCCATGCCTCCTCCGTTTCCAGGCCAACCGGCGACTCATCCCCAGTCGAACGGCTCTACAGGCTGCGGTACTCCTACTCCGGCCGACTGCCATGTTCTAACAACGGAGCAGTCCCGCGAGAGTTCTACAGGAGGAGCAATGGCTGCTAGTATTACCACACCTTCCAGGCCTTCGAAGGCTGCTTCGACGCCCGCTGTCGCCTCCATGATCATGACGCCTCGGCACACACTAGACTCTGCACAGAGTTCTGCGAACATGGGCCTGTCACGTAAGTCAAAAGCTTAGCTTTCAAGTGTATTACCACACCTTCCAGGCCTTCGAAGGCTGCTTCGACGCCCGCTGTCGCCTCCATGATCATGACGCCTCGGCACACACTAGACTCTGCACAGAGTTCTGCGAACATGGGCCTGTCACGTAAGTCAAAAGCTTAGCTTTCAAGTGTATCGTGACTCAGGGAAAAGCTATAGTATAAAAAAATTATGCACAATTTGTATCGGTCATCCTGAATTTGTTGTAGGTTTTGAGGTCAAAGTCCTACGGGAGCTGGCGTCCATCCGTGAGACTGTCGAAGTCATCACAAGAAAGCTGTCGGTCATTTCGAATGGACTACACCAACAGGACCTACCGGACATTCCCCACTGCCTGCCAGTCAAGTCGATGGAGCAAATGGACAGTCTGCTCGAGTGGCTTGGGGACAAGAAGCATGAGAAACTAATGGTAAGAAAAATTGTTCAATGCTCATATACCTGCTGTATATAAAAGTTATACTAACTTTTAGTCCTGAAGTATAGAACCGAATCTTTAGGTTACTCAACTTTTATTTTCTAGGCAGTTACTGCATGGTCAGTAAAAATCGTTTAAGTCTTCTTGGGTACACAGAAAAGGCCTTGTTTTTAATTTGAGTGCCAAGTTTTATTTATTCAGGTTTACAAATTCTGTAGGCGTATTTTAGTACAGTAATTTTTCTGTGCAGTGCACAACATAAATTGTTTTGAAGAGTTAACCCAAACAAGTGCTCAAAATTTTCTGTCATTCACAAATTTGCCCATTCTAGGCACAAAAACTGGCCCACGTGGGTGGTAAGGATGCGAGGGAGCTCATTAGAAGAATGCTTCGTAATGTCGTGGCAGCCGAGGTGCTACTACAATTTAACTTCACTGGTGTTGGTCCGAAGAAGGCATTCAAGAATACAACTCTCCACAGGGTAGTTGTCAGGGCTGCTCGTCTGGGCAACACCATGTTTACGGACAAGGAGATTGATGATTCAATCGCCCACAGTCTGATGCATGCGGGTGATATTCTGCGCAAGCATGATAAGTCGAAGTAACTGGAATTTTACCTTGTTACATTTAATTTTTCCATTGTGAAGTAACCAATATTCACTGTCGAATTGCTTGTTAAAGAAGTCGGAAATACTTATTAATATTTAATATTTGGTTATTTAGTCATCTGGGTTTTTTGCCTTAGACTTAGTCATGTAATGACATGACCGTCATTCTATTAGCATGACCAAATTGAGACGGGTTCATGCCAGCCTGGTATTATCAAGAAATTTTATTGTTATGAGTGTCATTTTGACTTGGCTTAGGGTTTAAAGAGCAACAATTGATAAAGTTCCGAATTTCGAGTCATTTAAAGATTCTGGGAGTCTGACAAGAATGCATTATACTTGTCAAACTTGTCAAACGTATGTTTTATCTTATTGCCAACCAGCCCAGCATTTGTCTTCAATATTTGTCAAATGAAAGTCTTTAGTGCTCAAGTTTAACTATTGCAATTTTTCTCCTATATTATATTTTTCTCTCCCTGCCTGCTGCATATTTATAGCTGAATTTTCACCATACATGCTGCTAGAAGTAGCATCATTAGAAGTGAAATATATATTAAAAATTGAAAGTGGCATTAATAAGAACTTGTGGAATTTTCGTCCCCAGCGACTTGAAGGATAGCTATAAGCCATCTGATGGAATAATAAATTTGCAGTAATGAGCTGTGTCTGTTGATTCTTTCAATAATTTTTAATGCTATCATTTAAACCAGAATTATAACTGTATCGTCAATTCATCGCCAATTGCTCGCCAAACGATATCGCCGGGCGATACGGGACGATATCGCCCCTGCGGACAGCCGCGATATTTCGGCGAGATAAGGGCGATCGCTCGGCGATGTTTAGACGAATCGCCGGGCGGTATCGCCCCGATGTGGAGGCGAGGTTTTTGGTTATGTGGGGAGTGTCAGATGGACTTCAAGCATGACTGTCAGATGGACTTCAAGCATGAGTGTCAGATGGACTTCAAGCATGAGTGTCAGATGGACTTCAAGCATGAGTGTCAGATGGACTTCAAGCATGAGTGTCAGATGGAAATCAAGCATGAGTGTCAGATGGAAATCAAGCATGAGTGTCAGATGGACATCAAGCATGAGTGTCAGATGGACATCAAGCATGAGTGTCAGATGGACATCAAGCATGAGTGTCAGATGGACATCAAGCATGAGTGACAGATGGACATCAAGCATGAGTGTCAGATGGACTTCAAGCATGAGTGTCAGATGGACTTCAAGCATGAGTGTCAGATGGACATCAAGCATGAGTGACAGATGGACATCAAGCATGAGTGTCAGATGGACTTCAAGCATGAGTGTCAGGTGGACATCAAACATGAGTGTCAGGTGGACATCAAGCATGAGTGTCAGATGGACTTCAAGCATGAGTGTCAGATGGACTTCAAACATGAGTGTCAGATGGACATCAAGCATGAGTGTCAGATGGACTTCAAACATGAGTGTCAGATGGACTTCAAGCATGAGTGTCAGGTGGACATCAAACATGAGTGTCAGGTGGACATCAAGCATGAGTGTCAGATGGACTTCAAGCATGAGTGTCAGATGGACTTCAAACATGAGTGTCAGATGGACATCAAGCATGAGTGTCAGATGGACTTCAAACATGAGTGTCAGATGGACGACATCAAGCATGAGTGTCAGATGGACATCAAGCATGAGTGTCAGATGGACTTCAAGCATGACTGTCAGATTAACACCAAGCATCAGTGTCAGATGGAGACCGAGGGCAATCAAGCATCAGTGTCAGATGGAGGCCGAGGGCAATCAAGCATCAGTGTCAGATGGAGGCCGAGGGCAATCAAGCATCAGTGTCAGATGGAGGCCGAGGGCAATCAAGCATCAGTGTCAGATGGAGGCCGAGGGCAATCAAGCATCAGTGTCAGATGGAGACCGAGGGCAATCAAGCATCAGTGTCAGATGGAGGCCGAGGGCAATCAAGCATCAGTGTCAGATGGAGGCCGAGGGCAATCAAGCATCAGTGTCAGATGGAGGCCGAGGGCAATCAAGCATCAGTGTCAGATGGAGACCGAGGGCAATCAAGCATCAGTGTCAGATGGAGGCCGAGGGCAATCAAGCATCAGTGTCAGATGGAGGCCGAGGGCAATCAAGCATCAGTGTCAGATGAAGGCCGAGGGCAATCAAGCATCAGTGTCAGATGGAGGCCGAGGGCAATCAAGCATCAGTGTCAGATGGAGACCGAGGGCAATCAAGCATCAGTGTCAGATGGAGACCGAGGGCAATCAAGCATCAGTGTCAGATGGGTCGAGGGCAATCAAGCATCAGTGTCAGATGGAGACCGAGGGCAATCAAGCATCAGTGTCAGATGGGTCGAGGCCGAGGGCAATCAAGCATTAGTGTCAGATGGAGGCCGAGGGCAATCAAGCATCAGTGTCAGATGGAGGCCGAGGGCAATCAAGCATCAGTGTCAGATGGAGGCCGAGGGCAATCAAGCATCAGTGTCAGATGGAGGCCGAGGGCAATCAAGCATCAGTGTCAGATGGAGGCCGAGGGCAATCAAGCATCAGTGTCAGATGGAGGCCGAGGGCAATCAAGCATCAGTGTCAGATGGAGGCCGAGGGCAATCAAGCATCAGTGTCAGATGGAGGCCGAGGGCAATCAAGCATCAGTGTCAGATGGAGACCGAGGGCAATCAAGCATCAGTGTCAGATGGAGGCCGAGGGCAATCAAGCATCAGTGTCAGATGGAGGCCGAGGGCAATCAAGCATCAGTGTCAGATGGAGACCGAGGGCAATCAAGCATCAGTGTCAGATGGAGGCCGAGGGCAATCAAGCATCAGTGTCAGATGGAGGCCGAGGGCAATCAAGCATCGGTCACAAACGCAAGCTTGAGACGGCGCAGGGCAGGGGAGCCTGCAGGGGTCTGTTCCTGCTCCAGCTACGAGTGCAAGCCAGAGAGTTCTCTTCAACCAGCGTCCCCTACTTGCCTTATGCTTAAGAAAATCTTCAATACTTGAAGTACAATGTAGATTTTTTATTCTAGGCACCAGTAATAGAATAAATTTTATGAGCCTTCAAGAATTTGCAGTTGTGCCCATCATGATGTTCCAGATTTCTTCTTGGAAAACCGCTGACTTTTGCTTCAATCATCTGCCGCCCAGAGACACGTTTTACACGCATGCATGTATGCTCCAAGTTCAAAGTTTCCTCATAGGGTTAGAAGTTTTGGCCAGAATTTATTAAAAATCATTCATCATACATCTGGCGCAATTCTTGATAGCTGTGTGCACCAAGTATAAAATCTGCGGTGAGTGATCTTTCTGGTAAAAATTCAATCATTCAATTCGAGACAGCGCAGTTTGCGCGACTCTTCTGCTGCACGTGCATAATGCAACGTGTATGCTGTAGCTAGCTTTCTATGCAAATGTATGTAGTTACATATTATCAGTCAGCTGTGGCGCCCCCTCATCAGTCAGCATTGGCGCCCCTTATCAGTTAGCTGTGGCGCCCCCCTATCAGTCAGCATTGGCGCCCTCTTATCAGTCAGCTGTGGCGCCCCCTCATCAATAAGCATTGGCGCCCCTTATCAGTCAGCTGTGGCGCCCTCTTATCAGTCAGCTGTGGCGCCCCCTCATCAGTCAGCATTGGCGCCCTCTTATCAGTCAGCTGTGGCGCCCTCTTATCAGTCAGCTTTGGCGCCCCCTTATCAGTCAGCTGTGGCGCCCTCTTATCAGTCAGCTGTGGTGCCCTCTTATCAGTCAGCTTTGGCGCCCCCTTATCAGTCAGCTGTGGCGCCCTCTTATCAGTCAGCTGTGGCGCCCTCTTATCAGTCAGCTGTGGCGCCCTCTTATCAGTCAGCTGTGGCGCCCTCTTATCAGTCAGCTGTGGCGCCCTCTTATCAGTCAGCTGTGGCGCCCTCTTATCATTCAGCTTTGGCGCCCCCATATCAGTCAGCTGTGGCGCCCCCTTATCAGTCAGCTGTGGCGCCCCCTTATCAGTCAGCTGTGGCGGTCTCTTATCAGTCAGCAGTGGTGGCCCCTCAAAAAAACTGTCGCTCATACCCAAAGCCTCGGCTATCACTGTGGATCTCGCTGCTCATTGGATAGAATCAGTGAAGGCAGCAATATTATTAAACAGCTTCCCTTGCACTGGAGCAGGGCTAACTCAACCCAAAGCTTGTTGGAAACACATGAAATTCGCGAGTACATGTACGCTAATTATTCGCCAAAGAAATGCTGCCATTTCTAACCAATGTCACCAGCGGAGTCGACAAGGTAGTGAAGGACGCATTCGACGAGGAGTCCCACGATGTGCAGCGGCCGAATCCGCGCTCCACCTTCATCCTGGTGGCCAGCCTGGGCACCCTCTGCGTCCTGGCCGCCGGCCTGATGGCCCGCAGCCTGTTCTCCAGGGCCGAAGCATTGAAGGACGAGGAGGCCACCGCCGTGGCCATGGACCTGGACCAGGCGCTGTTTCCCGGATGTCATTCAGAGACTGTCGGCATGACGTTCGGCGAGTGAAGACCTTGCATGTAACCTGCCGATGTTTTCTGTCACCGCGCTTACAGTCTATTGGTAAATGTCGTTCAGGCATCTTAGGCCTTCATTAGAGACTCCATCGCTAGGGTTGTTAGTCAAGTGGTTAGAGCATCAGACTCACGACTGAAAGATCAGCGGTTCGACTCTCGACCATCTCGGAGCAATTTTTATCCTTGAACAAGACACTTAAGTCTTAATTGCTTCAGTTTATCCAGATCATTTAAAATGGGTGCCAGCATTAGCTGGGGTAATTGAGGGTGTGTGTGGCGACCCCCCAGTCCTTGGACTGAACAGCCGTACGCAGCCTTCAGATGCGCCGCGCAATAGCTGTGGCTGAGCTGTCGGTTGCACATTTTCCCCAAAGGGACAGGCCTAATCAATTTTATTATTATAGTAGCCTACCCTTTTGTGATGAACAGCAGGATACAAGTACCTTAGGACATTAAATTGGGGATCATTGAAAACCTGACATTGGGAACCATCCTAGAGATCCTGACATCTTCCTAGAGACCCTGAAGGACGAAGATAAGAACAAAGACGACAGGAGAAGCTTCTACATGTGCAGTACAGTCCCTGACAGCCTCCTAGAGAATTATTTTGTAGACCTAAGGCGTTGTGCGCGTAAATATGTTTATCAGTTTACATATGAACAGCAAGTGTACATATAATTTACCGTCTGAAATCTGCTGAGTGATAGAATGCAGTCTCCGTCTGGATGTTGCGCACAAATGACTTTTGTGTCAGACAATAGGATTCACCGCTCTTCTCCGCAGTTACTACTATACTGAAAAAAGTAGTGTAGTATGTCATGCCATGATGCAGGTTGAAAAAAGCAACAATTTATTGAATTGAAAAACATGCAAATGAATTCTACAATTGTACATGTATACTAAATGCATTTAAATATAAATTATTGTATAATAATAAAATAATGTATACCTCTTGAGCAAAAAATTATTATAGTTTGATCGATTTTAACAGCAAAACGCGCGTACCACAAAAACTTTCGACGGAACAGCCATCAATTTATGCACTGCACTGTACGCTTTCAAAAGAATCGCAGAGAGGAAGATAAAAACTGGCAAAGAAATTTTGAAGATAAAGTTTTTGCATAAAATTTGGCTCGTAATGTATAGCCGAAGCAATTGATTTCCAGTTTAAAAATGCTAGCGAAGATTGGGATGGGACTTCTAAGAGAGAAAAGTGTCAGTGAGAGTGGTGCAGCGAGCGTGCAGCAGGGGGCAGCTCCCATGATATGGTCTTTTAATGGAAGACTGCTAAATAATGACTCCATGAAACTTAAAATTCTTATTTAAAAAACCTCGTGTTGCTATTTAACACGTTTAACGCTTACCTACATGTATATAGTTGTGTGTAAAATCGGATAGACATGCATGTAGAAAACTCGTTTAACGGTACAGTAGTGCAGTATCTCGGCTGAGCAATGAGAATCAGTGTGGATGCATGCAGCGGCATTCACACAGAAGGATTCGATCAGAGGTGTCAGATTTATCCACATAAATTGACAATGATCGTATTAATTCCTATTTTCTCTGTATTTTGCGTGTGTTGGCCCTCAATTGGGCCGTTTTAATTTTTGTTTGTTGTGTGTATATATGTAGAACCGTTCGTAATGCTTGCACGTTGCACGATTGATATTTTAGACACACGTACGTTATTTCTAAATGCAAACTGCCTCGCCTCGGTCACTCTAACTTCTCTGTCTTTTAATTATCTCTCCTTTCGCTCTTGATCCGATTTTACATGTCGACCGTTTAAATCCGCCAGCTATAGCCAGCTGTTGCTAAATTTAGCTTCTAGTGTTAGTTTATTTCAAGTTATTTTTTTGTCCCACTAATAACTGGCTTCCTTAAAAGACAAGGGATCAAATGGACAATTGAAATGGCACAAACATACAAATAGTTAAAAAATGCACTTTGAAATTTTACAGACATTGCCCACACAGAATCGGGAGAGTACTCTCACGCATCATAAATTATATACCTATCATGTCATACAATAACAATGATTAACAGCTGCCCCAATTGGGCCAGAGGTGCAGCCGACAGCTCAGCTGCAGCTATTATTGCGCGGCGCATTCTGAAGGCTGCGTAGTGCGTACGGCTATAATATAGCTGTTCAGTCCAAAGGACGGGGGGTTCACCACTCTGATCAATTTACCCCTTACCCCAGCTAATGCTCGGCTGGGCTGGGCAGACGCAATGCAGAGCTAAGTGTCTTGCAATAAATTGTTCCGATTTGGTCGAGAAGCGAACCTCTGGTCGTGAGTCCAACGCTCTAAAACCACTACGCTATATACAACCGGCCCTTAAGCTATGGCTACATCTCCTCTGGTTAGGCTACGCCTTTTAGGCTACAACCCCCTTTAGGCTACAACCCCCTTTTAGGCACATTCTGAATATAAAGATTCTGATGAAACTCCAAAGTTAGAAAAAATAATATATTTTTGTTAGACCACAATTTTGAATGTCTGTTTTCATAGAAAAGAACGAACATTTTTTTCACAAACACTGGTGCGTCGGGTGTGGTTATTACTTGCCTACCTTTAATAATTGATTCATGTTCCTTTTCATTATCCTAGATTTTATTTCGTTTTTTACTACAGTGCCTTGCATTCTGCTTTGGTTTTTTCTAGTTAGTTGGTAAAGAACGATTATATCCCAACGCTAAAAATAGTAAGGCCAGCACCCTTGACTTGACCTTACACTTACACCCAACAAACTTGCATTACTGAAAAACGAATATTGAATCTGGATTCATTTTAAGGTCAAGTCTATATCTACAGCCTACAGGCTACAGCTTATAGTTATGTATGGGAAAGTTGCAAGCCTCTGTACTATATGTCTACTAATATCTGTGTATTTATTTGATGGTAAGTTTTTTGTCTTTACTTTTCAATTTTTAGTTTTTTATTCCCCATTGATTTTTTGCGGTAGGTTGATTGGGATCAAAATTTAAAGTAAATATTGAGCCAAGAATTAAAATTGAAGTGATGAAACCATTAGTATAAGTAAAGATAGAATTTTATATATATAATTATGCCTAATGGCAATGGCAATCTCTTCATTTGTGGCATTAAATTATTTTTCTTTTTCTTGTATAAAAACTTCCTGATCTATTTTTAGGACAGATCAGAATAGATCACTGATAGATAAAGGTAGATCTTCAATGGATTAGGATCTAGTAGATCTCTAATAAATATCTAGGTCTAGCTATCCATGGCATTAGGCCTAGATTGTACCAAACTTTTTATGTTTTGAGAAGGTTAAATAAAAACTTTAAAATTATTTTGTTTCACAAAGTAGGAACTTGCCATGAAAATAAATTTTGAGTTTATCTTGGCTATATACTAAAATAGGCCCTAGTAAAAATGAGTATTTTAAACTAATATAAGTTGTAACAATGATCATAAAATACAATTAGCTAGTAAGCTAGGCCTAGCTAATACAAAATTCTAATACCTAGGCCTTAGTTTTAAATCTAGGACTACAATATCAATAACTAATAAATAAAGTCCTTATTAGTACTTGACTTTATAATTAAAACTTGAATAGGTTTAGGGCCTATTTGACCCTATTTTGTATATTAGGCCTAATATTTAAAATCTTTTTATCATATTTATCCAAATTGGAATAAGTTAAAAATGTGGATGGTCATCTGTCATGTTTTAAATAGTTTCTGATGCTTTATCACAGATTCTAGAAAGTAAGTGGTGTCATATTGTGGTGTAATAGAAAGCAATATTGTATGTTGTAGCACATTGCAATTGATAGGTGGCAGCACTAGAAGTATGATGCATGTGTAACACCATAAGATTAATATAGTTGTCATTTAAGACTTCGAGTATAGAGTCTTATGCACAAGATAGTTGTAACACTAGAGATAATATACTTTTTTGATTTTGAGAATGTTGGTAAGTGGACACAAAGTGTTAATGAGTAGATAAGAGGCATCAATGAAAGGACAGGAAGTGCCAATGAGTGGACATTGATTACTGATATTTCTATAAACACACTGTAATTTGACAATACTAAGAGTAAATTATGATTTAGATATATGTAAATTTACTTGCATTGTTGTTTACATTGAGGAAAAGCTAAATAGAGTACTGAAAAGTATAAAATGAATGAATATTATACAATATAGTATATTTTTTAAGCTTAAATTTTGTATATATACACAAAGGCAACAGGATAAAAATTTGTTGAAATAAAAGGCTTCTTTTCAGCCAATATAGAAATGAAAAAAATAGGTAACAAAAGAGCATACATATGCAACTGCTAGCCGACCTGGCCAATCTGGCCACCATAAATTGTGGTGGACCAGGGGTAAGTTACAAAAATGCCCACCCCAAAGAATACAGATGTAGTACTAATTAGATGACGAGGCATTTAGCCCTTATAAGACAGTCATAGTTATTCCCGCTGTTCATCCAAAATTGCATTAATTTTGCTTTAGGGTGTCTTTTACAGGTAAGTCGCATGGCCAGTGTAAATCAGTGGGGTTGCATATGTATACAAAAGAGCATTAAGAATATACAATTTAGAGGGCATTTATAAAAGATAAAGTTCTTCAATGCACTCAAGCTTGTCCTCCAAAGAATAGGAAGTCAATCATTGTGATGTTGATGACTTTAGAACTATTTTTGGTAGTGCTCTGCAAACTGCCAGACTAGTTGAAGCCATGATCCATTGTTGGTCCTTTTTACTTTGCCAGGTAAACCTGTGGGCTGTGGAGAAAAGAGCCATTTTTTAAAAATCAAGCTTGCAATTTTGTTAGCTTTATTATCTATATTGGAATAAAAAAAGTTAAAGAAATTGTGAAAATCACCTGTTTGGCTTTCTTTGGGTTTACAATTGACAATAGCACAGATGAGACTTGTAGTCTGGAATAAAATTAGGAGAAAAAAGTTAACCAAGATATTATTAATTTATTAATTTTTTAATCCATTATTTTAAAGCTTTTGTAACAGGCCTTTGAGCTCTCTCTAGAAATCTCAACCGCTGACACCAAAGTTGTGCTAGGGGTTCTCCTGTACAATACAAAAGCCCACTGTTAAACCACCAAAGTTGTTGTAGGGCTTACTTTCTGGCTATTAAATTTCTACTGTTGACACTTAATCTTGCCTTAATGTTTTAACTGTTTCTTAGAATTTCATATTTTTCTGGGTAGCATTCTTGTAGTGTTCTGGTAGCGTTCTTAGTAGGTGGTCTGGTAGCATTCTTAGTATATGGCCTGAGCAGTCTTACTAGTATATGTACTTTCTCTCTCCAGTCTGGGCATTACCAAGATTAGAGGGTCACAGCGATTACTCTTAGTACTACTCTTTGCATGAATCCCAGGTGTAACTTTCAACCTTCTTCACAATACTCTTAGAAATGAACAACAATCTGAGAACTGAGTTTGTTTATATTCTATCAAACAAGTGAACACAAGTATTACACAAGTGCACAAGTTGGTCTTCCTACCTCCAACTTCGCTCTTATTTATACTGCCTCGATTGTGTATGTTTATAACAAACATAGAATATTTGAGAATATTTCACAAATTAAAACAAAAAAGATAATTTTTCGTGTGTTTTTAGAAATAAAGTTCCTAGAAAGTGATAACCGCTTCTACAGCTTTCCTCCTCTTATCATGAATTTTGAATGAAAGCAGTGCTACAGTGAAAAATTTATGAATACGCAACAGACATAGTAGGCCTAATACATTCAGCATATAAATTGGAAGTTATCATATTAAAGAAAATAAAACATATTCAAGTATTACAAATGCTATTAGAGAAAACATAAAACATATTTAGTACAAATGCTAAATCAGATAGTCAATACAGGTGCTTTTGGGTGCTAAAGAACGAAATGCAGTGCACAGGTGAGCAACACACAATAAGAAAAAGTCATAAAATTTCAATGTTCACAAAAATAGGCATAACAAGTTCAAAGAAAATAGGCATAGTAAAATTCATATATAAAACAAATAACAAAATCTCCTATTCTTACCAAGAGCTCATCAGTTGGTTTCCAAGAAGCCTCTCTTTGCAATCTAGCTATCTTTGATAGTGGCAAATGCTGGGCAGCTTCCTCATTGGCTTCATTCATCTTAACATAAAAGTGAAAGCGAAACTTACAAGATTAGAAAAGTATATAAAGGCTATATGCTATAAACAGATTAAAAAAATTTATTCTTGAAGACTTCGACTTTACACGAAATATATAGCACAAAAATTACCTTAAAAATCAGGTGTTATTAGTGCTTGTGCAATGTTTTTTTCTATTGGATAGTATTTGTTATACTTGGCTGTATTTTTTGAAAACCTCACAGTTTGTCAGTTAGGTAGGCTGCACATCCTCAAGCCAGAAAATTCTAGTGTGCATAAGATGCTTCAAAACCTCTGCAAACTAGGCCTACAGTATTTGATGTATCTCAACCTTTCAAGTTGTCAATTACACACCCAACTCACAGATACTGCAGCCAGAGGTGGTCGCTTCGGCGGTAGATACTCTTCCTACAGCTCTTACCGGTCCTACAGTTCCTACAGGTACTACAGATATCGCTACTCATCCTACTCATATTCATCTTATAGTTCCGGTTACTATAGCTCACCCTTAAATAGCAAGCAGACAACTCTTATAGCCCTGCTCTGTCTGGGCGGTGGCGTTCTGATCATCATGGTTCTAATCTGTCACTATTGCGGCCAATCAAAGAAACGGGAGCAGCGGGAGCGGCAGGTGTTGGAGCGGCAACGACAGGAGCAGATGGCTATGCTACTGCGGCAGCGCCAGCTGCAACAGCAACAGGAGGAGCAGCTGCGTCAGCGTCAGCGCGAACGTCAGGAGCTGCTGCAGCAGCCGCCGACTGCATCTAGCGAGTCATCTCCCCCATACCCAGTTGACGCGCCTCTCGAGCCCAGCAGCAGCGACCACACGGAGCCGTCCGCTCAACCGCCCTCCTACGATTCTGTTGTCGGTGCAAGCAAGGCCTGACAATGGGTCCCGTCAGTAGCACCTTAAAGATGGAGCTCAGAATATTAATTTTTCATTGACAAACTTTATTAGCGGTTTTTTGCTGTTCATGAAGTCAAGATATTTTATTTACAATTTTTTAGGCGATTGAATAATTCTAATTATAAAATTTTTGCAATATGCTAATAATGCGTGTATTAATCCAGTCAAGTTCGTATTTTGTTACCATAAAAATGTACTTTTAGTAATCGAGTTGCGCTGAGTGGAGGTACTATGCTACCCCAGATATTTTATTGTAATTTTTTTCTAGTTACCTATTTTTTTTAATTTCTCGTTGTTGCAATGATCAACTTTTTAAATAGAACAAAAATCTGTTTGTTCTACCCGCGTTTTGCCAGGTGTTTTAGTGTGCATTAACTGTTAGGCATGTGCTGTCATTTGAATCTCAGAAAAATTGGCCTGATTGTGTAATACTCGTATTATATTATAATATGTATTAACCTAAACATGCAGTATATGCAACAGCATATTTTATAGCTCTTCGATTTGTTTTACTCAATTCGCCTATTTGAAACCAATTTAATAGTTAATACTGCTTTTCAGTTATTAATTCGAATAAAAAACTGTTTTGAAGCTGAAAATTTTGGTACTGCTTTTGTCATGCTATATGAAACTGTGAGCCAGAACGATTTGAGTGTTTATTTACAGAAATAATTCGCAAGGCTGGACAATCGAGGAGAAAGATGAAGAACAACTAAGAGCTTTCGAGATGAAGACCTGCAGAAGGATCAGAAGATGGCGAACCATCACGTCAATGGCGGTTCTAGGGGACCGAAGGATCAGGGATTAAAAATCCAAATAAGAAAGACTGGAGATTAGCTCGTAAAACGAAAGCTTTAGCCAGATACTCGTAAGTCTAAATTTTCTATGAGAACGCGCGAGTGACGGGAGAAATTCGATTGATATTCAATAAAAAAGTTTAGAAAATACGAGAGAGTGACCGGCAGCTCTGCAGCAGTTAGACAGATGCACCAGAAGACATTTCTTTCTATCAGCTAATCGTTAAGGCTGATCGCAGGAGCAGCTGCTTAATCGATACGTACGTACCATACTACTTAGTAGTAGTGTTGTACCCCTAGCCACCTCTGCTAAGTAAAGATACATGTACATCGCGGCGAGACCTGGGGGAGATCAGAAACGGCAGGGCCCACCCCAGCACCGAACAAACCAACCAAAGATACCTGACCATCGTGGCCGGGTTGGAGAAACGACTTCCCCAGCCTACGACCTATAGCAACCATAGTTATTTAGAACAACAGATTTGCTGTACAATAATGAGACTGAGAGTTTCCTATATTTCATTGCTTAGAAAACCTTATAAAAGACGTTGCTAACAGCGCGAACAACAACCCTAGCCTGACAGCGACAGGGAACGGATCGAGATCATCATTTCAAGCAGATTCATGGCGAGAACAACAGTGCCTTTTTGTCGGTATTTTCTCGCGGTCTGTTTGCTGAGCTGTTTGGGCCCCGCTTCTGGGGGTTGTCCAGACAACTTTACCCTCCAGAACGGGTTCTGTCTCCATGTGAGACCGTTGCAACTGGGGACCGGGGGAGTTAATTTCAACTGGTGCGAAGCTCAGAACTTTTGTAATTCGATCGGCGGCCGCCTGCTGAGCACAGTGAGCACCCTTGTCGCGTTGCAGCCTCTGCTTCCGTCAGCTTCAAACACGGAACGTTACTTCCTGGGATTCACCGACATGCTCAAGGAAGCCAATAGAAGTCGCAGAGGCTGGCTTAGCACTGATGATGGAGAACTTCCGGTCAATAGCCTCATCGACTCGATTTGGTACCCGAACAGACCAGATGGCTCTAAACAATCTGATGACTGCCTTCAACTGTACAGCGACTTTGGAAATTCACCGTTAACAGTGCTGGACGCTGTCTGCAGTAACCGCTACGGCTTCATCTGCGAGCCCGGACCGCAGGCCTACAGCAAGCCTGTCAGCGTCTTTGTTAAGATCGGCCTTCCCACTCAGCAGCCTCCCGAGACCGCTCCGTTCTACTGCCGTGGCGAGGAGCTGACTGTCGGAAACCGTCTTCTCTGCATGTCCCTGTGCGCCGTCAACCCGGTGTGCAAGTCCGTCCTGTTCAACAAAGTCAGCCTCGCCTGCCGCCAGATTCTGCACGGAGACGCCGCCGTCGAGGCTTCCATCGAGACCGACGCCAACTGGCAGAAGTTTTCGCGTTGATCGGTTGAAGCGAGCCGCCATATGCAGCCGCCGAATTAGCCTTGGGAAACTGAAAAAACATTTGGCTTGAACTTTAATTAGTTGCGTGGCTTCTGCTTTTCCAATAAAGCTTATGCAATCAATCGCCTAAATTGAAAATTAAATGAAAGATTCAATTCTTCTTAATTGAGACTCTGATTTTCCATTGTCTTTTCTGCTATCGCTATTGAAAAAAATTGTCAAATGCTTTTGCTGAAACTTTATTTTTATTTCAGAAACGAAATGTCCGTCGATCCCCCCAAAGGCTGCGGCGCCAGTTTAATTGAATTGCTGTTCAATCTCAAGGATTTGATAAAAGAGCTTCTTCAATGATTGACATTTCGGAGGACCCCCAAACAACAGAATTTTCACCTGGCTTTAAATAACAATTAAATTAATTTGTCCAAAGCAATCGTTCTCTAAAATTGATGACTAATTACCGCAATTCCTAAATGCCTGCCACAGTCGAGTAGTTTGAGATTTTGCTTTGTATTCATCATTAATTAATTGGATTTCAATTATCTTCAGTGGCAAAATATCTCCTTTTACAAACCCATCTCTAACCCAGCAAGCAATTCTAAATTTCATATTTTGCAGTCTTGGCAATGTACTTGTATTGCAAATCAGAAGCCACATATAGTACTGTCAGTAGATAGCCAGCAGGTGGGTCATAGGAATTTTGAAATGCGCAATGAGAAATTACTACCTAGATTTTTTATCGGCTTCGGCTCTCGGGATTTAATCACATACCGACCTCAAACCCATAGAATATCTTATACTTATAGTAGCCATTTACAATGTAAGTACATGTAGATGGGATACAGTAGGAATTCACTTTATTCTACCAACTGCATGGCCACTTGGCCAGCTGAATGCTGAAAGCTACTAGGAATTGAGTGTTTCACAAAGCTTTAATTGTATAGAGTTCAGCAAAAAAACTTTTAAGTTATAAAAGTCTTACAAATTCTTTTCAATTGGCCACATGGTAAGAAGCGTCATAGCTATACATCCCTGCATGCATGGGGAGGCAGAGAAAGCGTTTCAAAGCCAATAACAAACCAATACTGCTTCATCCACTCTGGCTTTTCTATATCCGCTTATTCGCTTATCAGACAGTTCTTGCACATCTTTCTCCAGTAGCCGAAACCTTGACACGCTTTCAGTAAAAAGGAGCCAAATTACAATAATTTAAGCAGAATAAAAACTGAAGTCAAGAAGAACGAGCGCGTTAGGTTAGTGTGGTCAAGAGTAACGGGTGCTCTCCCCTCTTCTCTCTCCCCTCTTCTCTCTCCCCTCTTCTCTCTCCCCTCTTCTCTCTCCCCTCTTCTCTCTCCCCTCTTCTCTCTCCCCTCTTCTCTCTCCCCTCTTCTCTCTCCCCTCTTCTCTCTCCCCTCTTCTCTCTCCCCTCTTCTCTCTCCCCTCTTCTCTCTCTCCTCTTCTCGCTCCTCTCTTTTCTCTCCCCTCTTCTCCTTCTCCTCTTCTCGCTCCTCTCCTCTCTCCCCCCTTTTCTCTCCTATCTCCTAGCTCTTCTTTCGCTCTCCCTGCTTCTCCTCTTATCTTCTATCTTTTCTATCATTCCATCTCTTGCCTCTCTCGTCTTCTCTTAGTTCTAGTACTGCATTCCCTCTCCTTTCCACTCTCATCTGGCCCGCAGCCATGAGCTAGATTCTTAATCTGGCCCTTGACGGTAAAAAAAACTTTGCTGACTTCTGTTCTAAATATTTTCGATTTCGTCCAACAAAGCCCCGGATCTGACACATCGGTAAAACACGGATACAGTAATTCACATGTAAATATTGATGACAACTGCCTTTAGCTAATGCTAGCAATAATTTCAAAGAAACAGTGAGCCAATTGGATGGTTGTAGTCCCTTCTTCTTAAAGCCTCCGTCCTTCACGATATATTTTTCACGCTAAAAATGCTCAGCAAATCACGAAACTGCATCGGGGGATTGCCATTTATCAAACAAATGTTCGAAAAATCTGTCCTTTTATACCAGAAGGAAGTCATCAGCTGCTTGCTTACTTCTTTCTATAGAATTAAATTCTCGATTTACATCATGCTCGGACAAGTAACGGTCCCATCGCTGCGTAGGTACCGTGCTCACATTCTGCTGCACCTGATGCTCTTTCAACTTTGCATCGCTGGAGTTGCTGTCGGCAGCTGTCCAAAAAACTTCACCATGCAAAATGGACTCTGCCTGTTCGTTAGACCGCATCAGTCTGGTGGTGAACGGCTCAACTGGTGCGAGGCTCAGGCATTTTGTAATTCCATCGGCGGCCGCCTGCTGAGCACAGGGAGCACGCTCACTGCGCTACAGCCGGTGCTGCGTCCTCGAGGAAGCACAGAACGGTACTTGCTAGGATTCACCGATATGCTGAAGGAATCTGGCAAATCTCGAAGCGGCTGGTTGAGCACTGACGACGGAGAACTGCCGATCAGCGGCGCCATGTGGTTCACAGACAGGCCTGACAGCATCGATGCGGCTGATGACTGTCTGCAGCTTTTGTGCGACAACGGTAAGGCCCCACTGACACTGACTGACGCTGTCTGCAGTAACCGCTACGGCTTCATCTGCGAGCCCGGACCGCAGGCCTACAGCAAGCCTGTCAGCGTCTTTTTTAAGATCGGCCTTCCCACCCAGCAGCCTCCCGAGACCGCTCCGTTCTACTGCCGTGGTGAGGAGCTGACTGTCAGGAGCCGTCTTCACTGCATGTCCCTGTGCACTGCCAATCCAGTGTGCAAGTCCGTCCTGTTCAACAGGGCCAGCCTCGCCTGCCGCCAGATTCTGCACGGAGACGCCGCCGTCGAGGCTTCCATCGAGACCGACGCCAACTGGCAGAAGTTTTCGCGCTGATGTCCTTTCAGGTCGAATAGAGTCTGCAGCGTCTGATTGCGAATCTACTGACAAGAAGGCCTTTATGATTGACAGATTGAAGAAGGGCAGCTTGCCTTTTGAAGACCTAAAGCAATTTCACAATAACCTATTTGTTACATATTTTATACAAAGCACACCTTTGTTAACAAGCTGATGAACATGGAAGTAAACACACGAAAGCACCTTCAGAATGAATTGCAAGTCAATCAGTATGCAACCCCCGGCCAGTCCCAGGATGCATGCACGGCAGATACTTAAAGTATTACAATATACAATGGACCGTGGTGATGATGAAGGCCTTCATTTGCATTGTCAGTTATTTCAAGTAACCATCAGTACGCATTGCAAAAGAACTTTTATGAAATTTTTCACCTACAGTTTATTCAGCTCATGGAATCAACCAAGCATCCACTTTGGTCATTTGTTTTACAGCTTGGTTACCCGGCCATCTTTTTATTGTTTTATTTTCCCCTTAATTATTCCTCTTAGAATATTTGCCTACGAATCTCAAAGCATGAAAAACTGCTTCAATGGTAAATCCAACTGTATGCTGGTTGCATGCATTTTCATTTAAAAGCGTACCTGTTTCTTTTAAGATTGTGAAATTTGAGAATAAAAATGAAAATTAATTCCCATTACCTTCCAAAAATATGCACAGGAAACTTTAAATTGACCAGATTCGGAACTCACTATTGGAATAGAGGAGACAGACCCAGCCTCCAGCACCCACATCAGCATCCGGCACCCTCACTCAGCCTCCGACACCCACTTTGACTTTCTTGACTTAGCTGCAGGGGGCTCCGAGCATCCCAGAGACATCACCGCCTATTCCGCTAACTCCTGGTGACCGCGGTGCCGGTGTCCGCAGCGCGGTCCTCCTCTGGAGAGTTCAGAGGAGGTGGATATGGACGCTCGACCGGTAGCCCTTAGGTAGCGGACGAGCTGGCAGAGGTTCTCGGGCCTGAAAACGTCGGAGAGGTCCGGGTTTGGGCCGAGGTAGGTGCGCCTGATCTGAGTAAAGGCGGGGCAGTCACAGATGAAGTGCTTCGCATTCTCGACACATTTGCCGAGAGGCAGAATGGACATTCCTCGCTGCGGATTTTTTCCTGGAGCTGTGACGATGCCTTTCTTATCATTTTTTAAACGTTTTTTTCAAGTGACAGCTACCAATTTAACATGAAAAATCGATTAATGCGTCGTTAGAGCAGAATATGAGGCACAAAATAGTGCGATTAGAACTTTCTCTGACACTGTAAGAGACCCAATCACTGTTTTAGTGTTGAAAATCGTGAAATTTCCTATCTCCGTAGTGTATTTTCCGGTGAAAACTGCATTTAAAACTATTTCTGAACGAAAAGCTTTATGAATATCAATAGAGAAATAAGAAAGGCACAACATATCAAAAGATGAACACTGGATCTGCCTCCAATCAAAAGCAATAACAATTTTTGTGCTGAAAAAATTAAAACCTCCAATTTCGATTTCTGTAGTGTATTTTTCGGCGAAAAGTTGCCTTCAAAACATTTACCATAGATTTCGACTGTTGCGTCCTATATATGTTACTTGAGTAGTCCTTGAGCCACACCTGCCTCGGCACATGTCGAACAGTCTACCCCGAACGAGGAATTCACCCCTTGCTGCTCAAAGTCCCATCATTTTACAGGAACAATCCAGAAGCCTCGATCGTTTCGAATGCTGGACATTACATCAGAAGTTGCGTGGCATTACATCAGAAGACACATTTCAGCCAGCTTATTTAAATCTGAACAGCTCGGACCTTGGCAGCGACAAAACCGTCCGTGTTCCGGAAATGGTAAAGGCGACTCTGCATGATTCGCTGTCTGCCGCTCGAACTGCAGCGCCATATTTGACCTGCTTTCAGGATCGACAGATGCCAGCGAAACTGGCTTCCATCGCTGATTCACTCCATGATCAACACCAGCTTAAACACCAACACCACCGTCAAAACTTATTGCAAAGTCAAAAGTGAAAAAAACGCCAAAGTCAAATGCCAAGTCAAAAGTGAAAAAACGATTATTCGAAAAAAAATTTAAAAATAAGAAATTTGTGTAAAATTATTTTCTAGACTCAACCTTTATTTTGTAAGAAAATGGCACGAAAATGTAAACCTTGTAATCATTTGTTTGGATTAATTCAAAAATTTGACTTTATTTTTCCTGGCAAATCTAGATCTATATATACCGAGCTGCTCGTATCCTATAGCTTAGCTTGTATCGCTCAGTCAGATTTGTGATGCGACTAGTCGCGGTTGAATATGTATCAGGGACCAGGGTGACGGTGTACAAGTCTGGTGTATGCAGTCGGTGTCGTGATTGTCTTGTCTACTTCACTGTGTCTTTCTGTTGCAATATCTATTGGGCCTAATTAATTTAAAATTCAACTTATATTGTTTTCAATATCTAGTCTAATATTAAGAGTCTTACTCCCAGGCGCGTCGCCATGGATTTTATGGTAGGGGGGACAAAGCCAACAATTATACATGTACATGACTAAATTCCTACATGTACAAAATAAATTGAATAACAATATATTTTTGTGAGTATAAGTATAGTATTAGACTATTAGCCTAAGCTAAAATTAAGTGGCACCTAGGCCCAGCCCAGTGAAATGCAGAAACAGCATTAGAATCAGAATAGAATAGCACAAAAAATGTGGAATCTCCAGCGGAATGGTAAATTGCAAAATGAAGTGTGGATTCTACTAACTGGCAGCTGAAAAGCACTAGGCCTAGGCCTATGAACTATTATATATCTAGTACAACAATAAAACCTTCAATTCAAAAATTAGACCAAACTGCTACCTAGAGAGAAAATTAAGCCTATGTATGGCTATGATAATATTTTCAATATCATTAGCTATATTATTCATGAGAGAGCCTATAAGGCTATATTTACTTTCAATAGGGCCTAGACCTAATAAATTTTGCTGCCATTACTGGAATGAATTCTCAAAGTCTATAGATGCATACCAAGCAATGTATATAGGCCCCCTAACTTTGGTCAATTGGTTTTACTAATGTTAAACTGACATTAAAATATACACAGCGGAAATGGGGTGGCTGCACACTGGGTATAAGACTAAGATGGCCACATGTATAAAATGTACATGGCCACAGCATTGAATCTCTATTATATCTACTCTTTCTTTTTGTACCATTAATTAGCAACTTAATAGGTATTGTAAAATTAACTAATATGTTTAATCAATTATATTAATATTAATAGGCCTATTTATAAATACTGATGGGGGGCTCATGCAGGCTACAATAATAGATTTAAAACTAATTACCTATAATACAAAACTTTAATCTTTTTCTGTGTTTGTGCCAATTTATTGCATCTATCAAATCTCATTATTAGTTTATCAAGAAACCATTGCTAGGCCTAGTAGTATTGCTAGGCCTATACAAAATAAGATATAAAGGGGCCTATATGCAACAAGGTATTTATTTTGTTAGGTTACTTTGCTATACTTTGCTAGGTTACTTGCTTTATTTAGTAGATAAATATAGGTTAGGCTATAATAAAAGTTAAAGCTAAAAGAAATGTTCTTAATTTAAAATAATTCTATTATAGCATCTATCCCCTCAAGACTTAAAGATCTATAGTATGATATAGTATATCAAATACAAATAATACCAACAAGAAATGAGTGCATATATATATAGGCTTATTATTAATTTTATCTATTTATACATTTCGAGCTGCAGCCATCTTGGTCATGCGCCGTACACTGAATGACAAGCAGAATAGGGTGGATGAGCAAGGGGTGAGGGGTCAGTGAGTCATCATGCGGAATCATGCTATTTGCTTAGTTTGTTATGTACATTGGCTATGTACATTTTAACATTGGTTTAATGTTGATAAAACCAATTGGCTAAAGTTATTTGCATTACCAAGTACCTATATAACTTTTGCCAACATATTTTCAGATACATCTTCTGACACTTTTCACAACACTTAAAATGTTGCATAAAGTGTTGAAAAAATGTTGGAAAAAGTGTTGTAATAATTAACTTTTGCTAATACATTTTCAGACATATCTATCACTTTTTACAATACTTAAATGTTGCAAAAAGTCTTGGAAAAGTGTCGTAGCAATTAACTCTTGCCAACACATTTTCAGACACTTAAAATTTTGCATAGAGCTAGGTCATGTTCATGTACTATTCATGTAAGCTTGTATATATATGTTTGTTAAGGTATTAAGTTTTTGATTTGGGAAACAGTCCTTGCTCCTATGATAAAGGGATCTTTTAAGATTCATACATATAAAAAAGACTATACTATCTGTATATATAGCAAAAGATCAAAAAGGTCTAGCAAAATATAATCACAACTTTAATTGTTATGAAACTTTCAATCCCATTGTGTCATATAGTTGTACATATACAATATATAGATAGAGATTTAGTATATTTAGATTGATGTATAACCTTAACACTACCCACTAATAGTTACAACACTTTCCAACACTGCGACATTTTATGTGTCATAAAAGTGTTGAAAGATATATATAAAAATGTGTTGGCAAAAGTTAACTGTTATGACACTTTCCGATACTTTTCCGATACTTTTTGCAACATTTTAAGTATTGTAAAACTGTTGGAAGATATGTCTAAAAATGTGTCAACAAAAGTTATACAGATAATTCTACAATCTTAACTTTAACTCTTATCTCTATTCCAACCTCAATTGGCTCAATGTACATGTAGTGTCAAAATTTTTGTCTTTGTTGCTTAAGTCCCCATTTTTAAGGACTTAAGAGCTCCTTTCACATTGAAAATAAAAGTGTTTATCCTAAATTTAGCCCTAAATATCTTAACCTCATCCTAGTCCCTGATCCTAAAGACCTTAAAGCTCCCCTTGATCAAAACTTTATTGTTTAAGTCCCCAACCTTAAGACTTAAGAGCTCTTTTTGCATTGAAAGTGAAAATATTCATCTTAACATTAGCCCCTATTACCCAACCACAACATGCCAGTGGTATCAAAACTCTTTGTTGCTAAGTCTCCAAATCTATGTAGAGACTTTAAAGAGCTTCCCTTGGAAATTGAAAACATTCATTTTAAATTTAGCCCCTACCACACAAGGTCCATAACATGGACATGGCATTGACAATCTATGTTGATACTTGAGTCCTAAATTTTAGGGACTTACAAGTTTCCCTCACTTTGAAACTGGCAACATTATTTCTACTACCCTAACCCTATCAAATCAATAGCTCCAATGGTCTTTCAATTCTCAATTGAGTTGTTTTACTAGATATAAGAACTAGATGTGGGAAGAATATGTTCCTATAACTATATCTATATCTGTATATTTTGCCAAAAAACCTTTATCTGTAACTTTCCATAGCCATATCCATAGCTATAGCAGAACTCTACCAATAAGTATGTTACAATTGTAGCATTTTGTAAAAAAAATATTTTTATTTTTATTTAATTTTTTGTTGCATTTTCATTGAGATAAATATCTAGTGCATACATGCGCAACCTCCAAAATTCGGTCGGCCGTGTGACTTAGTTTTAACAAAAATGCGAGGTAGTTTTTGGCCAAAAATGCAACTTACATGTAAAAAAAACCGAAAAGCAAAATCAACGCAACTTTTGGTAAACGGCAGGAGTAACTATGACCGTCTTTTAAAGCTAAAATGCCTCGTCAGCTACTTAGTACTACTACTTTGTTTTTTTGGGTGGGCATTTTTGCGACTTCCTTGGTTGGCTGCCAAGTCGGTCAGCCGGATCGGCCGACTTGGCCAACTGTTGCGCATGTATGATCTAGTGTGTTACCTTTTAACATAATTTCACTTCTGTATGCCATCTTTTAAGTCCCTATTGTAGCCAATTGCCATTATTGTGGAAAACATCCAGATCTGGCACAAATTGGTTCCCAGCAATATAAGCATAGTCCCCTATTGGAATAAGTTTCAAAAACCCGCGGACACGCAACACGGGTGCCAAAATTGTGCCCTCAAAAGTGCGAGGCAACACCAAATTTTGTTGACTGGGGGGCAGCAACGCACCACACAATACCAATTTCTGTTGACCGAATGACCAAGGGGGGGGGGAAAGACCAAGACCATGGGGCAAAGGACAAGAGGATTCCTTTTAATTTTGCGCAAAAAGAAATGAAATTTAAAAATAATAAAAAGTAAAATAACAAAGGTACAGCAGTTAGAAAAACAGCACACGCATTGTAACTAAGAAGTGACATTTCTAAAAATTATATTTGAAGTATTAGTTACTTTACCGTCAAAATAAAAAAAACAATTCAAAGACTAGTTATTATCAAACATGTTTATAACATTTAAATACTGAGAAACAAGTCCGTGAACAGATTACAATGAAATATGCAGTTTGCGAGGTTTTGGCTGCAGATCCAGGCCGCAACGCGACATATGACAATGCCAGTTGCCAAGTTGCCACACTGTCGCGTCGCACGACACCAGGTTGCCACAGTGTCACGGGATGTGACACTGTGCTAGACAGCACTGATGCGCGATGCAACATACCACTTGACACTACTGTCGCGCGATGCAACACCAGGAAAATCCGAAAATGCAACGATGGTCGTCCGCATTTTGTCAACTTATTCTAATAGGGGCATAGTCTAGCATGCTGGCCCAGTTTGGTGCAGGAAAAAGGGATGTCTGGTGCAGTTCAGACCTTGGCTGCAATAAGGGATTTAAGTGTGCGCTACCCCTCTAGTGCACTACACCTTGGATAATCCAAAAATGTGACAGACAGTTGTCCGCATTTTGTCAACTTATTCCAATAGGGAAGAAAGAAATAAAAAGAATTTTAAATTTCAGAAAAAATACATTTGCAATTTGTATTCAAACAAAAAATGGTTTCAGTTTGACTTCTAGGTTTTCTTTCTAATTTAATATTAATAAGTTTCTAGACCTTGATAATTTAATTTGTTATAGGTTTGGTAAGTTAATATTAGAAAAATAGGATGTCAATTTGGCATTGTAGGTCCAAATCCAAGATGCCAAAAAAAAGTCAGGATGCTATGGCACATATATATAACATATATAACCTTAGTGCCAGATGTGTATAGAGCAAAAAATCAAGTGTCAATTTTTACAAGTTTTTATGAAGATCATGGTAGGATTCACCTGGCCATTTCTATTGGCAACACATATATAAGTTGCTATTGGCCAAGAGTAGTCATGACTACTATTTTGTCCAATAGCAACTTACATATGTGTTGCCAATAGAAATGGCCAGGTGAATCCCAAGCCACTAAGGTTTCCCATGTATGAAATGTCAGTTTTTTCAATTTATTTTTATTTTTTGTTTTACTTTCATCTTAGTAAATTTGCATAATAATTCAATTTTTGTTTTTGTTTTTTTTAAAAGCTTTAAAAGTACAATGTGCTAATGATTTGGTAGCCTAATGTTGGCACAGAAACTAAGCTGGGATTGATGTTATTGATTTTATTAATGTTATTCAGAAAAAAGGCCAACAAAAAATATAAACTAGTTTTATTTATTTTGAATCCTTTAAAATAAAAGCACATTTTCTTGAAAGCATTCCATATTTGGTTAAAAATCACCTTATTCGAGTAAAATTGATCAGGGACAAAGATTTAGGGAGCCGAAAAAGAATGGAATATTTTTTTGCCTAAACTACATGTAGCTTCTCACCTCACAGCCTTGACATCTCAGCAGTCCCCTGTAAGTAATAATTCTCAGTAATTCCCCCCAAGCATTGACCTCTCAGTAATTCACCCCATAAGCCTTGACAGCTGAGCATATATAAATATTAGTTAGTAGACATGACTTGTCGAGATCAGAAATGGCATATCAGTCTTGTTGGACATTATGCCGCAAAGGCATTAAAAAGTTTTCCTTTATTCCAGAAAAGGATGAACAGCAAAGACATTAAAAAATTCTTGTTGCTCCAATCTATGGAACGATTCTCCTCTACAAAATCCCATTCCAACCTTCCAGAGCTCCTCAGAGCCGACTGTCACTGAAGCGCCCGTCAATCCCTGAGAGACGAGATGTCGGCAGCTGACGGCGAAGGCGACGAGAACTCGCCGCCGCCGCTGCCGCCGCCGCCGCCGCCGCCGCCGGATCTGCCGCCGCCATTGGCGCCAGTCGATCAGGCGCGGCGCGACCCGGCGATCCGGCAGAAGCGAATCTTCGAGGACACGCCGTCCAGCATCAACTCGGAGGATCTCGACGACGACCCAGACGAGGCTGGCAATGACGACGACAATGAGGGTGAAGCTTCGCCGACTGACGCGGCGATACCGGACGGCGACGTAGCCGACGAGGAGGTGGCGGCGGCGGCTGGCGACCTCCTGTCCAGACGGTTCGGCAGCGGTGACCTCGGCGAAGGCTACCGCTCGGTGGCGCACAAGAAGCTGTACTATTCCTACCTGAAGCGGAGCGCCGAGCCAGACAGCGAGGAAGACGAGGACCAAGATGATGATGAAGAAGAGGATGATGATGATGATGAAGAAGCAGAAGAGGCACAGTGCAGCATCAACGGCGCCAACTGTGCAGCCTGGCCGGCCCGACGCGGCCGAGCGTCTCGGGGCAAACGAATCTTCGAAGGCGAAGAGGACGACGAGGATGAAAATTCAGATGAAGCATCGGGGAAGCTGGACTCTGCAGTTAGCAACGGAGCTTCGGCAGCTGGCGCAGTCGGCAGGCATAGGGGCAAGCGGATATTCGAATGCGACGGGGAGGAGGACAATGAAGAATCACCTGCGCCTGTTCGCGGCTCCGCCCGCCGCCCGCCGCCGCTGTCCAGCCTGGCAGCCTTCGCCGCCGCCGCCGCCACGGCGTCCGCATCGGCCACTTCCGGACTGTCGGATCTGCCGGAACGGCGAAAGCGAAAAAAGCAGAAAAGTACAAAACGGAGCCGGCAAAGATCGAATGACGAGGATGATAGCCGCAGCAACAAGCACTGGCGAGTGTTGAAGCGACCCCGCGGCCGCTGCAAAGCCATGTACGAATCGTCGGCCTCGTCAGAAGGCAGCGACGACGAAGAAGGAGATCGGGACTCCGACTTGAAAGATGGCAGCGGCGCCAGCGACAATGACGACGATGGGGCCTCGTCTGGATATGATGTGTCGGAGTTGGCCGGAGCTTCGGCCAAGGGCCGTCCGCCGCGACCGCTGCAGGAGGCGCTGGTCAGCTCCACGGCGGCAGCGGCCCTGGATGCCATCGCCGTGTCGCCGCTCGGCGGCCTGAACCTCGCCGCCGCTTTGATCGATCATCAGCGCCAGCCGGCTGGCGGCACTGTCGGAGGCGGAGGCCTTCAGCGCCAGAATTCCATGGACGACATTTTTGAGAGCGTGCGCGGACTGGAGGCCAGCGGACTCTCTGTTGAAGCCGTGTTCGCCTCGGCTGCCGCCGTCAGCGCCGCATCGCAGTCTTCCAATTTGCAGTCAACTGCTGCTGCAACGGTGGCGGCGACCGCCTCTGTCGTGTCAACCGCGCCAGCCTCGTTCGGTTTCGAAGCTGACGACGCCGACGAATTGCCGATGTCGCTTTTGCCAACCATTGACGACGTTGTTGGCGTTGGCGACGATTCCGCGGCCGGAGTGCCGACTGTCGAGGATCAGGCGGTGCCGCCAACGTTGCCGTTTCCCCCATTGGCGGTGCCGCTGTACATTGATGGCGGGGATAAAGACGCTTGAGCTGGGTAAACAGGGTTTGAATTACTGTAATGTGACTTCACGTGTGTCCTGCGTACTGGAGTCTGGAACAATGAACACCTCAATGGAATCTGTACCCAGACCAATTAGCGTCCTAGAGTCACTTGCGTCGCCTCAGTGTCGTTGCAGTCGTAGTTGAGGCGTGCTAGGGTCGCTGAATTGAAACTGAAGCATAGATCCGTCGCTTGCTGATTAGAGTCACATCTCTGGTGTCTCAGCGGCGTTCTCCAGTCGCTAAAAAGTCTAAAGAAGAAAGTTGAGCGCTAACTCAACGATTCTTGGAAGACTGTTTTACGATTCTAAAACTCTCGTGACGCAGTTGTGACGCCACTCCAGTGTCTCCACCGCATTAGACACGAGTTTGAGTCGTTAAAAGTCAAGAGTCGGCCCCCCGACTGAAAAATGGTAGAACAGCGACTGAAAAATGGTAGAACAGTGACTGAAAAATGGTAGAACAGCGACTGAAAAATGGTAGAACAGCGACTGAAAATTTGTAGAACAGCGACTGAAAATTTGTAGAACAGCGACTGAAAATTTGTAGAACAGCGACTGAAAAATGGTAGAACAGCGACTGAAAATTTGTAGAACAGTGACTGAAAATTTGTAGAACAGCGACTGAAAAATGGTAGAACAGCGACTGAAAATTTGTAGAACAGCGACTGAAAAATGGTAGAACAGCGACTGAAAATTTGTAGAACAGTGACTGAAAAATGGTAGAACAGCGACTGAAAAATGGTAGAACAGCGACTGAAAAATGGTAGAACAGTGACTGAAAAATGGTAGAACAGCGACTGAAAATTTGTAGAACAGTGACTGAAAAATGGTAGAACAGCGACTGAAAAATGGTAGAACAGTGACTGAAAAATGGTAGAACAGTGACTGAAAAATGGTAGAACAGTGACTGAAAAATGGTTGAACAGTGACTCAAAAATGGTAGAACAGCGACTGAATAACAGTAAAACTTTTAAAGTTTACGAGTTGAACCCTATTGTTAATCATTTGGTTTACGAGTAAATAGAGCTTGCTATTCCCTCTGTTGAAAAAATAGTGTAAATCGGTGAGTGAACTGTTTTCTAGAATCACCAGCCTATCTATTTTTTGTAATGATATACAAATAGCTACTTGTAGTAGTGCGCGAGTGTTTGAAGAAAACAGTTTATGCTTTTGTACATTAAATGTTTCTCTATTCGTCTCCTGCGCGTGTCACCCATTGATTGGCTTTCAGTTTTCGTTTTCTTTAAATTGTTGCTTATTATTAATAATATTACTATTGCAGAAACGTGTTGGAATATTCTTCTATGCTTTTTTGATTTCACCCCTCAGTATGATGCAGCGCGATCAATAAAGCTTTCTTATAAGTATATGCGATGAATAAAACGTAATGCAATTAACTATAGGCTTAGCTCACGGAGTTCTCTGTCTTCTCTTTCTCTTCTTGCTTGATATTTTGCTGCGAATTTTGTGCACTCTTGTTTTTATTATCATCCGATTATTATCATCCAATTATTATTATCCAATAAATGCTGTATAGTACATTGGTTAGTGTGCTGTAGTAGGCAGTTTGATGCTGTAGGTAGTGTTCTAAAGTAGGCAGTTTGATGCTGTAGGTAGTGTTCTAAAGTAGGCAGTTTGATCTGTAGGTAGTGTTCTAAAGTAGGCAGTTTGATGCTGTAGGTAGTGTTCTAAAGTAGGCAGTTTGTGCTGTAGGTAGTGTTCTAAAGTAGGCAGGTTGATGCTGTAGGTAGTGTTCTAAAGTAGGCAGGTTGATGCTGTAGGTAGTGTTCTAAAGTAGGCAGTTTGATGCTGTAGGTAGTGTTCTAAAGTAGGCAGTTTGATGCTGTAGGTAGTGTTCTAAATAGGCAGTTGATGCTGTAGGTAGTGTTCTAAATAGGCAGTTTGATGCTGTAGGTAGTGTTCTAAAGTAGGCAGTTTGATGCTGTAGGTAGTGTTCTAAAGTAGGCAGTTTGATGCTGTAGGTAGTGTTCTAAAGTAGGCAGTTGATGCTGTAGGTAGTGTTCTAAAGTAGGCAGTTTGATGCTGTAGGTAGTGTTCTAAAGTAGGCAGGTTGATGCTGTAGGTAGTGTTCTAAAGTAGGCAGTTTGATGCTGTAGGTAGTGTTCTAAAGTAGGCAGGTTGATGCTGTAGGTAGTGTTCTAAATAGGCAGTTTGATGCTGTAGGTAGTGTTCTAAAGTAGGCAGTTTGATGCTGTAGGTAGTGTTCTAAAGTAGGCAGGTTGATGCTGTAGGTAGTGTTCTAAAGTAGGCAGTTTGATGCTGTAGGTAGTGTTCTAAAGTAGGCAGGTTGATGCTGTAGGTAGTGTTCTAAATAGGCAGTTTGATGCTGTAGGTAGTGTTCTAAAGTAGGCAGTTTGATGCTGTAGGTAGTGTTCTAAAGTAGGCAGTTTGATGCTGTAGGTAGTGTTCTAAAGTAGGCAGGTTGATGCTGTAGGTAGTGTTCTAAAGTAGGCAGTTTGATGCTGTAGGTAGTGTTCTAAAGTAGGCAGTTTGATGCTGTAGGTAGTGTTCTAAAGTAGGCAGTTTGATGCTGTAGGTAGTGTTCTAAAGTAGGCAGTTTGATGCTGTAGGTAGTGTTCTAAAGTGGGCAGTTTGATGCTGTAGGTAGTGTTCTAAAGTAGGCAGTTTGATGCTGTAGGTAGTGTTCTAAAGTAGGCAGTTTGATGCTGTAGTCAGACTGCTGTAGTAGACAGATTGATGCTGTAGTAGTGTCCTGTTGTAGGCAGGTTGATTCAAAGAGATTTATTTTATTCTATAATCAGCATTTTGGGTACGCTATCGAGTTACAGTTAGTCATGTAAGAGCTATGATAATGTAATGATTATAAAATTATAAGTATTGACCTGTTAACTTGGTGTAATTTCCTGTACAACAAACTACTAACAGCATCAGTTCTTATCGGTTATTTTCGCGCAAAGTCTAGTTCTAAAAAGTACCACCTGCACTCAGTCTTGAAGTTATCTCAATGAGATGTCATCTCGTACCCGCTCGGCTTGTCCAAGGATTAAATTTTAACTTCAATAAATATTAATAATTCTCGCTAACTTCATTAAGCTGTTATATTTTATCCGCTTCTAACCATCTTCCCGATAAGGATGTACTAGACGCGACGTACATTCTGATTAGTTCAGCAATAATTAGTAAGCTTTTTGCACCTCTGCACCGCCCAGCATAGGCAATGAAAATTTCTGCTTGTCATTATCGATGCCATATAAATGTGTAAAAATATATGACATTTCTGCTATTTGAATTAAAACATGCTATATTTGCTTCTTGATTTCATTTAAATGTTTTTTTTAAATTAGTAAACTGCTGTAGTAAATATGTTGCTGTGGGCCAAGGGACGATGCTTTGAAACTTTACAATAGCAATCCCATCCGCTCAAGGTCTCTCTCTCTCTCACTCTCTCTCTCTCTCTCTCTCTCTCTCTCTCTCTCTATCTCTCTCTTTCTCTCTCTCTCTGCCTCTCGGTCGACTCACCTCTCCCCTCTTCTCTCTCCCCTCTTCTCTCACCTCTCTCCCCTCTACTCTCTCCCTCTCTCTCTCCCATCTTCTCTCTTCTCTCTCCCCTCTTTCTCCGGTCTCCCTCTCTTCTCTCTCCCCTCTTCTCTCTTCTCTCTTCTCTCCCCCTCTTCTTTCACCTCTCTCCCCTCTTCTTTCACCTCTCTCCCCCTCTTCTTTCACCTCTCTCCCCTCTTCTTTCACCTCTCTCCCCTCTCTTCTCTCTCCCTTTCTTTCACCTCTCTCTCCTCTTCTATCTACCCCTTCTCTCAACTCCCCTCTTCTCTTCCCCCTCTTGTCTCATCTCTCCTCACTCTCTCCGCTCTCCCCTTTCTCTCTCCACTCTTCTCTCCTTTTATCCTCTATATTTTATCTCATCCAATCTATTCTCTTATCTCTCATCTTCAACCCCTTTCCTTTCCACTCTGATCAGGCTCGCAATCAAGATTCTTGATTTGGCTCTTGAGGTAAAAAATTCACTTAATGCCCTCAGCAACTGTCTATTGCGTCATCAGCGTTACCAAGGCAACAGCAGCAGCCATAAATCTTCACTGCTAAGCCAAGCCTGACCGCCGAGCCCAGTCATGCCTGCTCACGCCGCCGCCACGGCCTCGGCATCGTCTGCCGACGCAACCGACGAAGCCAGTTCGGCGGCGGCCTTGCTAGCGACGTTCCGACGTCGGAAAGCCGAGCGAGTTCGCGAGGCGCTCTCGGCGACATCGCCGGCCGGCTCCCCGGATGTGGACGCCCTCCGCTGCCTGGCCATCGAGCGCTACGGCCTGGCGTCCAACGAGCTTCGCCGACTCGTCTGGCCGCTGCTTACCCGCGTCGCCGACAAGCCGGAGCCGCCGACGCCGACTCAGAAACAGTTGAAACGGCATCCGGATTATAATCAGGTGCGCCAATCCGACTGCGATCTCCTTGTTTAGCCTGATTTACCTGTTGCTTTAATTACTGCTTTACTGACAGCTCCCTCCATGCTTATCCCAATTTTGAATCCTTCTGAGTCCTCTCTCCCTCTCCTCACCCTCCCAGTTGCTTTGTTCTACAATCCATCTCCCCCTCTCCCTCGCTGTCTATATCTCTGCCTGCCTTCCTTAACTGCTCTCTAACTCTCCCACCCACTCTCCCTCTCTCACTCTCCCACCCACTCTCCCTCTCTAACTCTCCCACCCACTCTCCCTCTCTCACTCTCCCACCACTCTCCCTCTCACTCTCCCACCCACTCTCCCTCTCTAACTCTCCCACCCACTCTCCCTCTCCCACTCTCCCACCCACTCTCCCTCTCCCACTCTCCCACCCACTCTCCCTCTCTCACTCTCCCACCCACTCTCCCTCTCTCACTCTCCCACCCACTCTCCCTCCCACTCTCCCACCCACTCTCCCTCTCTCACTCTCCACCCACTCTCCCTCTCTCACTCTCCCACCCACTCTCCCTCTCTCACTCTCCCACCCACTCTCCTCTCCCACTCTCCCACCCACTCTCCAACTCTCACTCTCCCTCTCTCACTCTCCCACCCACTCTCCCTCTCACTCTCCACCCACTCTCCCTCTCTCACTCTCCCACCCACTCTCCCTCTCCCACTCTCCCACCCACTCTCCCTCTCCTCACCCTCCCAGTTGCTTTGTTCTACAATCCATCTCCCCCTCTCCCTCGCTGTCTATATCTCTGCCTGCCTTTCTTAGCTGCTCTCTAACTCTCCCACCCACTCTCCCTCTCTCACTCTCCCACCCACTCTCCCTCTCTCACTCTCCCACCCACTCTCCCTCTCCCACTCTCCCACCCACTCTCCAACTCTCACTCTCCCTCTCTCACTCTCCCACCCACTCTCCCTCTCACTCTCCCACCCACTCTCCCTCTCTCACTCTCCCACCCACTCTCCCTCTCTCACTCTCCCACCCACTCTCCCTCTCCTCCCTCCCAGTTGCTTTGTTCTACAATCCATCTCCCCCTCTCCCTCGCTGTCTATATCTCTGCCTGCCTTTCTTAGCTGCTCTCTAACTCTCCCACCCACTCTCCCTCTCCCACTCTCCCACCCACTTTCCCTCTCCCACTCTCTCCCCCAGTCTCCCCACTTCCATCTCCTTCCCCTCAACCGTCTCCTGTCAGTCAGCTAGTTAAAAGTGAAATTGAACCAGGCCAGGTCATACTGGCAGTACCGGTTTCCATCCCTCTAGACTTAATCAACTGGCCTATTAAGACCTACACTAAGGGGCAGAGCAGCTCATCGGTAAACGTGTCTGTATGTGCTTTGTATAGCGCTGGTTGTTGGGCAATGTCGCCGAAGCCGTTGCGTCAGGGTTTTTCCCGCCATGCAAGCTTTTCGCGTCACACTCTAAAATTTCTACTTATCAGTAGATGAACTTGCAAAGCCAACCGTCCGTCTTCCAATCTACTCGCAGGTTGTGCTAGACGTTGAGCGCTCCCTGAAGCGATTCCCGCCCGGCATGGACGAGCAGGTGCGAATGTCCTACCAGGACCAGCTAGTGGAGACCATTATGCGAGTGTTGCACGCGAATTCTCACCTGCACTATTATCAGGGCTATCACGATATTGTTATTACATTCCTGCTTGTGCTGGACAGTCGGCACGCCTATAATGTTGTAGAGGCCGTCTCTAAAAGTCACTTGCGTGAGCACCTGTACCGAGCATGGCTGTTACTACTGAGCTTTTTGAAACTGGTGCCGCTGCTTTTGAGCAAGGTGAATTTTTTAGACTGTTTCTATTTGTTTTAACTGGACTCGGGC
>NIVC01002060.1:0-30606 GCA_002269645.1 Macrostomum lignano | reverse complement strand
CTTTCAGGATCGACAGATGCCAGCGAAAACTGGCTTCCATCGCTGATTCACTCCATGATCAACACCAGCTTAAACACCAACACCACCGTCAAAACTTATTGCAAAGTCAAAAGTGAAAAAAACGCCAAAGTCAAATGCCAAGTCAAAGTGAAAAAACGATTATTCGAAAAAAAATTTAAAAATAAGAAATTTGTGTAAAATTATTTCTAGACGACTCAACCTTTATTTTGTAAGAAAATGGCACGAAAATGTAAACCTTGTAATCATTTGTTTGGATTAATTCAAAAATTTGACTTTATTTTCCTGGCAAATCTAGATCTATATATACCGAGCTGCTCGTATCCTATAGCTTAGCTTGTATCGCTCAGTCAGATTTGTGATGCGACTAGTCGCGGTTGAATATGTATCAGGACCAGGGTGACGGTGTACAAGTCTGGTGTATGCAGTCGGTGTCGTGATTGTCTTGTCTACTTCACTGTGTCTTTCTGTTGCAATATCTATTGGGCTAATTAATTTAAAATTCAACTTATATTGTTTTCAATATCTAGTCTAATATTAAGAGTCTTACTCCCAGGCGCGTCGCCATGGATTTTATGGTAGGGGGACAAAGCCAACAATTATACATGTACATGACTAAATTCCTACATGTACAAAATAAATTGAATAACAATATATTTTTGTGAGTATAAGTATAGTATTAGACTATTAGCCTAAGCTAAAATTAAGTGGCACCTAGGCCCAGCCCAGTGAAATGCAGAAACAGCATTAGAATCAGAATAGAATAGCACAAAAAATGTGGAATCTCCAGCGGAATGGTAAATTGCAAAATGAAGTGTGGATTCTACTAACTGGCAGCTGAAAAGCACTAGGCCTAGGCCTATGAACTATTATATATCTAGTACAACAATAAAACCTTCAATTCAAAAATTAGACCAAACTGCTACCTAGAGAGAAAATTAAGCCTATGTATGGCTATGATAATATTTTCAATATCATTAGCTATATTATTCATGAGAGAGCCTATAAGGCTATATTTACTTTCAATAGGGCCTAGACCTAATAAATTTTGCTGCCATTACTGGAATGAATTCTCAAAGTCTATAGATGCATACCAAGCAATGTATATAGGCCCCTAACTTTGGTCAATTGGTTTTACTAATGTTAAACTGACATTAAAATATACACAGCGGAAATGGGGTGGCTGCACACTGGGTATAAGACTAAGATGGCCACATGTATAAAATGTACATGGCCACAGCATTGAATCTCTATTATATCTACTCTTTCTTTTTGTACCATTAATTAGCAACTTAATAGGTATTGTAAAATTAACTAATATGTTTAATCAATTATATTAATATTAATAGGCCTATTTATAAATACTGATGGGGGCTCATGCAGGCTACAATAATAGATTTAAAACTAATTACCTATAATACAAAACTTTAATCTTTTTCTGTGTTTGTGCCAATTTATTGCATCTATCAAATCTCATTATTAGTTTATCAAGAAACCATTGCTAGGCCTAGTAGTATTGCTAGGCCTATACAAAATAAGATATAAAGGGGCCTATATGCAACAAGGTATTTATTTTGTTAGGTTACTTTGCTATACTTTGCTAGGTTACTTGCTTTATTTAGTAGATAAATATAGGTTAGGCTATAATAAAAGTTAAAGCTAAAAGAAATGTTCTTAATTTAAAATAATTCTATTATAGCATCTATCCCTCAAGACTTAAAGATCTATAGTATGATATAGTATATCAAATACAAATAATACCAACAAGAAATGAGTGCATATATATATAGGCTTATTATTAATTTTATCTATTTATACATTTCGAGCTGCAGCCATCTTGGTCATGCGCCGTACACTGAATGACAAGCAGAATAGGGTGGATGAGCAAGGGGTGAGGGGTCAGTGAGTCATCATGCGGAATCATGCTATTTGCTTAGTTTGTTATGTACATTGGCTATGTACATTTTAACATTGGTTTAATGTTGATAAAACCAATTGGCTAAAGTTATTTGCATTACCAAGTACCTATATAACTTTTGCCAACATATTTTCAGATACATCTTCTGACACTTTTCACAACACTTAAAATGTTGCATAAAGTGTTGAAAAAATGTTGGAAAAAGTGTTGTAATAATTAACTTTTGCTAATACATTTTCAGACATATCTATCACTTTTTACAATACTTAAATGTTGCAAAAAGTCTTGGAAAAGTGTCGTAGCAATTAACTCTTGCCAACACATTTTCAGACACTTAAAATTTTGCATAGAGCTAGGTCATGTTCATGTACTATTCATGTAAGCTTGTATATATATGTTTGTTAAGGTATTAAGTTTTTGATTTGGGAAACAGTCCTTGCTCCTATGATAAAGGGATCTTTTAAGATTCATACATATAAAAAAGACTATACTATCTGTATATATAGCAAAAGATCAAAAAGGTCTAGCAAAATATAATCACAACTTTAATTGTTATGAAACTTTCAATCCCATTGTGTCATATAGTTGTACATATACAATATATAGATAGAGATTTAGTATATTTAGATTGATGTATAACCTTAACACTACCCACTAATAGTTACAACACTTTCCAACACTGCGACATTTTATGTGTCATAAAAGTGTTGAAAGATATATATAAAAATGTGTTGGCAAAAGTTAACTGTTATGACACTTTCCGATACTTTTCCGATACTTTTTGCAACATTTTAAGTATTGTAAAACTGTTGGAAGATATGTCTAAAAATGTGTCAACAAAAGTTATACAGATAATTCTACAATCTTAACTTTAACTCTTATCTCTATTCCAACCTCAATTGGCTCAATGTACATGTAGTGTCAAAATTTTTGTCTTTGTTGCTTAAGTCCCCATTTTTAAGGACTTAAGAGCTCCTTTCACATTGAAAATAAAAGTGTTTATCCTAAATTTAGCCCTAAATATCTTAACCTCATCCTAGTCCCTGATCCTAAAGACCTTAAAGCTCCCCTTGATCAAAACTTTATTGTTTAAGTCCCCAACCTTAAGACTTAAGAGCTCTTTTTGCATTGAAAGTGAAAATATTCATCTTAACATTAGCCCCTATTACCCAACCACAACATGCCAGTGGTATCAAAACTCTTTGTTGCTAAGTCTCCAAATCTATGTAGAGACTTTAAAGAGCTTCCCTTGGAAATTGAAAACATTCATTTTAAATTTAGCCCCTACCACACAAGGTCCATAACATGGACATGGCATTGACAATCTATGTTGATACTTGAGTCCTAAATTTTAGGGACTTACAAGTTTCCCTCACTTTGAAACTGGCAACATTATTTCTACTACCCTAACCCTATCAAATCAATAGCTCCAATGGTCTTTCAATTCTCAATTGAGTTGTTTTACTAGATATAAGAACTAGATGTGGGAAGAATATGTTCCTATAACTATATCTATATCTGTATATTTTGCCAAAAAACCTTTATCTGTAACTTTCCATAGCCATATCCATAGCTATAGCAGAACTCTACCAATAAGTATGTTACAATTGTAGCATTTTGTAAAAAAAATATTTTTATTTTTATTTAATTTTTTGTTGCATTTTCATTGAGATAAATATCTAGTGCATACATGCGCAACCTCCAAAATTCGGTCGGCCGTGTGACTTAGTTTTAACAAAAATGCGAGGTAGTTTTTGGCCAAAAATGCAACTTACATGTAAAAAAAACCGAAAAGCAAAATCAACGCAACTTTTGGTAAACGGCAGGAGTAACTATGACCGTCTTTTAAAGCTAAAATGCCTCGTCAGCTACTTAGTACTACTACTTTGTTTTTTTGGGTGGGCATTTTTGCGACTTCCTTGGTTGGCTGCCAAGTCGGTCAGCCGGATCGGCCGACTTGGCCAACTGTTGCGCATGTATGATCTAGTGTGTTACCTTTTAACATAATTTCACTTCTGTATGCCATCTTTTAAGTCCCTATTGTAGCCAATTGCCATTATTGTGGAAAACATCCAGATCTGGCACAAATTGGTTCCCAGCAATATAAGCATAGTCCCCTATTGGAATAAGTTTCAAAAACCCGCGGACACGCAACACGGGTGCCAAAATTGTGCCCTCAAAAGTGCGAGGCAACACCAAATTTTGTTGACTGGGGGGCAGCAACGCACCACACAATACCAATTTCTGTTGACCGAATGACCAAGGGGGGGGGGAAAGACCAAGACCATGGGGCAAAGGACAAGAGGATTCCTTTTAATTTTGCGCAAAAAGAAATGAAATTTAAAAATAATAAAAAGTAAAATAACAAAGGTACAGCAGTTAGAAAAACAGCACACGCATTGTAACTAAGAAGTGACATTTCTAAAAATTATATTTGAAGTATTAGTTACTTTACCGTCAAAATAAAAAAAACAATTCAAAGACTAGTTATTATCAAACATGTTTATAACATTTAAATACTGAGAAACAAGTCCGTGAACAGATTACAATGAAATATGCAGTTTGCGAGGTTTTGGCTGCAGATCCAGGCCGCAACGCGACATATGACAATGCCAGTTGCCAAGTTGCCACACTGTCGCGTCGCACGACACCAGGTTGCCACAGTGTCACGGGATGTGACACTGTGCTAGACAGCACTGATGCGCGATGCAACATACCACTTGACACTACTGTCGCGCGATGCAACACCAGGAAAATCCGAAAATGCAACGATGGTCGTCCGCATTTTGTCAACTTATTCTAATAGGGGCATAGTCTAGCATGCTGGCCCAGTTTGGTGCAGGAAAAAGGGATGTCTGGTGCAGTTCAGACCTTGGCTGCAATAAGGGATTTAAGTGTGCGCTACCCCTCTAGTGCACTACACCTTGGATAATCCAAAAATGTGACAGACAGTTGTCCGCATTTTGTCAACTTATTCCAATAGGGAAGAAAGAAATAAAAAGAATTTTAAATTTCAGAAAAAATACATTTGCAATTTGTATTCAAACAAAAAATGGTTTCAGTTTGACTTCTAGGTTTTCTTTCTAATTTAATATTAATAAGTTTCTAGACCTTGATAATTTAATTTGTTATAGGTTTGGTAAGTTAATATTAGAAAAATAGGATGTCAATTTGGCATTGTAGGTCCAAATCCAAGATGCCAAAAAAAAGTCAGGATGCTATGGCACATATATATAACATATATAACCTTAGTGCCAGATGTGTATAGAGCAAAAAATCAAGTGTCAATTTTTACAAGTTTTTATGAAGATCATGGTAGGATTCACCTGGCCATTTCTATTGGCAACACATATATAAGTTGCTATTGGCCAAGAGTAGTCATGACTACTATTTTGTCCAATAGCAACTTACATATGTGTTGCCAATAGAAATGGCCAGGTGAATCCCAAGCCACTAAGGTTTCCCATGTATGAAATGTCAGTTTTTTCAATTTATTTTTATTTTTTGTTTTACTTTCATCTTAGTAAATTTGCATAATAATTCAATTTTTGTTTTTGTTTTTTTTAAAAGCTTTAAAAGTACAATGTGCTAATGATTTGGTAGCCTAATGTTGGCACAGAAACTAAGCTGGGATTGATGTTATTGATTTTATTAATGTTATTCAGAAAAAAGGCCAACAAAAAATATAAACTAGTTTTATTTATTTTGAATCCTTTAAAATAAAAGCACATTTTCTTGAAAGCATTCCATATTTGGTTAAAAATCACCTTATTCGAGTAAAATTGATCAGGGACAAAGATTTAGGGAGCCGAAAAAGAATGGAATATTTTTTTGCCTAAACTACATGTAGCTTCTCACCTCACAGCCTTGACATCTCAGCAGTCCCCTGTAAGTAATAATTCTCAGTAATTCCCCCAAGCATTGACCTCTCAGTAATTCACCCCATAAGCCTTGACAGCTGAGCATATATAAATATTAGTTAGTAGACATGACTTGTCGAGATCAGAAATGGCATATCAGTCTTGTTGGACATTATGCCGCAAAGGCATTAAAAAGTTTTCCTTTATTCCAGAAAAGGATGAACAGCAAAGACATTAAAAAATTCTTGTTGCTCCAATCTATGGAACGATTCTCCTCTACAAAATCCCATTCCAACCTTCCAGAGCTCCTCAGAGCCGACTGTCACTGAAGCGCCCGTCAATCCCTGAGAGACGAGATGTCGGCAGCTGACGGCGAAGGCGACGAGAACTCGCCGCCGCCGCTGCCGCCGCCGCCGCCGCCGCCGCCGGATCTGCCGCCGCCATTGGCGCCAGTCGATCAGGCGCGGCGCGACCCGGCGATCCGGCAGAAGCGAATCTTCGAGGACACGCCGTCCAGCATCAACTCGGAGGATCTCGACGACGACCCAGACGAGGCTGGCAATGACGACGACAATGAGGGTGAAGCTTCGCCGACTGACGCGGCGATACCGGACGGCGACGTAGCCGACGAGGAGGTGGCGGCGGCGGCTGGCGACCTCCTGTCCAGACGGTTCGGCAGCGGTGACCTCGGCGAAGGCTACCGCTCGGTGGCGCACAAGAAGCTGTACTATTCCTACCTGAAGCGGAGCGCCGAGCCAGACAGCGAGGAAGACGAGGACCAAGATGATGATGAAGAAGAGGATGATGATGATGATGAAGAAGCAGAAGAGGCACAGTGCAGCATCAACGGCGCCAACTGTGCAGCCTGGCCGGCCCGACGCGGCCGAGCGTCTCGGGGCAAACGAATCTTCGAAGGCGAAGAGGACGACGAGGATGAAAATTCAGATGAAGCATCGGGGAAGCTGGACTCTGCAGTTAGCAACGGAGCTTCGGCAGCTGGCGCAGTCGGCAGGCATAGGGGCAAGCGGATATTCGAATGCGACGGGGAGGAGGACAATGAAGAATCACCTGCGCCTGTTCGCGGCTCCGCCCGCCGCCCGCCGCCGCTGTCCAGCCTGGCAGCCTTCGCCGCCGCCGCCGCCACGGCGTCCGCATCGGCCACTTCCGGACTGTCGGATCTGCCGGAACGGCGAAAGCGAAAAAAGCAGAAAAGTACAAAACGGAGCCGGCAAAGATCGAATGACGAGGATGATAGCCGCAGCAACAAGCACTGGCGAGTGTTGAAGCGACCCCGCGGCCGCTGCAAAGCCATGTACGAATCGTCGGCCTCGTCAGAAGGCAGCGACGACGAAGAAGGAGATCGGGACTCCGACTTGAAAGATGGCAGCGGCGCCAGCGACAATGACGACGATGGGGCCTCGTCTGGATATGATGTGTCGGAGTTGGCCGGAGCTTCGGCCAAGGGCCGTCCGCCGCGACCGCTGCAGGAGGCGCTGGTCAGCTCCACGGCGGCAGCGGCCCTGGATGCCATCGCCGTGTCGCCGCTCGGCGGCCTGAACCTCGCCGCCGCTTTGATCGATCATCAGCGCCAGCCGGCTGGCGGCACTGTCGGAGGCGGAGGCCTTCAGCGCCAGAATTCCATGGACGACATTTTTGAGAGCGTGCGCGGACTGGAGGCCAGCGGACTCTCTGTTGAAGCCGTGTTCGCCTCGGCTGCCGCCGTCAGCGCCGCATCGCAGTCTTCCAATTTGCAGTCAACTGCTGCTGCAACGGTGGCGGCGACCGCCTCTGTCGTGTCAACCGCGCCAGCCTCGTTCGGTTTCGAAGCTGACGACGCCGACGAATTGCCGATGTCGCTTTTGCCAACCATTGACGACGTTGTTGGCGTTGGCGACGATTCCGCGGCCGGAGTGCCGACTGTCGAGGATCAGGCGGTGCCGCCAACGTTGCCGTTTCCCCCATTGGCGGTGCCGCTGTACATTGATGGCGGGGATAAAGACGCTTGAGCTGGGTAAACAGGGTTTGAATTACTGTAATGTGACTTCACGTGTGTCCTGCGTACTGGAGTCTGGAACAATGAACACCTCAATGGAATCTGTACCCAGACCAATTAGCGTCCTAGAGTCACTTGCGTCGCCTCAGTGTCGTTGCAGTCGTAGTTGAGGCGTGCTAGGGTCGCTGAATTGAAACTGAAGCATAGATCCGTCGCTTGCTGATTAGAGTCACATCTCTGGTGTCTCAGCGGCGTTCTCCAGTCGCTAAAAAGTCTAAAGAAGAAAGTTGAGCGCTAACTCAACGATTCTTGGAAGACTGTTTTACGATTCTAAAACTCTCGTGACGCAGTTGTGACGCCACTCCAGTGTCTCCACCGCATTAGACACGAGTTTGAGTCGTTAAAAGTCAAGAGTCGGCCCCCCCGACTGAAAAATGGTAGAACAGCGACTGAAAAATGGTAGAACAGCGACTGAAAATGGTAGAACAGCGACTGAAAAATGGTAGAACAGCGACTGAAAATTTGTAGAACAGCGACTGAAAATTTGTAGAACAGCGACTGAAAATTTGTAGAACAGCGACTGAAAAATGGTAGAACAGCGACTGAAAATTTGTAGAACAGTGACTGAAAATTTGTAGAACAGCGACTGAAAAATGGTAGAACAGCGACTGAAAATTTGTAGAACAGCGACTGAAAAATGGTAGAACAGCGACTGAAAATTTGTAGAACAGTGACTGAAAAATGGTAGAACAGCGACTGAAAAATGGTAGAACAGTGACTGAAAAATGGTAGAACAGTGACTGAAAAATGGTAGAACAGCGACTGAAAATTTGTAGAACAGTGACTGAAAAATGGTAGAACAGCGACTGAAAAATGGTAGAACAGTGACTGAAAAATGGTAGAACAGTGACTGAAAAATGGTAGAACAGTGACTGAAAAATGGTAGAACAGTGACTGAAAAATGGTAGAACAGCGACTGAATAACAGTAAAACTTTTAAAGTTTACGAGTTGAACCCTATTGTTAATCATTTGGTTTACGAGTAAATAGAGCTTGCTATTCCCTCTGTTGAAAAAATAGTGTAAATCGGTGAGTGAACTGTTTTCTAGAATCACCAGCCTATCTATTTTTTGTAATGATATACAAATAGCTACTTGTAGTAGTGCGCGAGTGTTTGAAGAAAACAGTTTATGCTTTTGTACATTAAATGTTTCTCTATTCGTCTCCTGCGCGTGTCACCCATTGATTGGCTTTCAGTTTTCGTTTTCTTTAAATTGTTGCTTATTATTAATAATATTACTATTGCAGAAACGTGTTGGAATATTCTTCTATGCTTTTTTGATTTCACCCCTCAGTATGATGCAGCGCGATCAATAAAGCTTTCTTATAAGTATATGCGATGAATAAAACGTAATGCAATTAACTATAGGCTTAGCTCACGGAGTTCTCTGTCTTCTCTTTCTCTTCTTGCTTGATATTTTGCTGCGAATTTTGTGCACTCTTGTTTTTATTATCATCCGATTATTATCATCCAATTATTATTATCCAATAAATGCTGTATAGTACATTGGTTAGTGTGCTGTAGTAGGCAGTTTGATGCTGTAGGTAGTGTTCTAAAGTAGGCAGTTTGATGCTGTAGGTAGTGTTCTAAAGTAGGCAGTTTGATGCTGTAGGTAGTGTTCTAAAGTAGGCAGTTTGATTCTGTAGGTAGTGTTCTAAAGTAGGCAGTTTGATGCTGTAGGTAGTGTTCTAAAGTAGGCAGGTTGATGCTGTAGGTAGTGTTCTAAAGTAGGCAGGTTGATGCTGTAGGTAGTGTTCTAAAGTAGGCAGGTTGATGCTGTAGGTAGTGTTCTAAAGTAGGCAGTTTGATGCTGTAGGTAGTGTTCTAAAGTAGGCAGTTTGATGCTGTAGGTAGTGTTCTAAAATAGGCAGGTTGATGCTGTAGGTAGTGTTCTAAAATAGGCAGTTTGATGCTGTAGGTAGTGTTCTAAAGTAGGCAGTTTGATGCTGTAGGTAGTGTTCTAAAGTAGGCAGTTTGATGCTGTAGGTAGTGTTCTAAAGTAGGCAGGTTGATGCTGTAGGTAGTGTTCTAAAGTAGGCAGTTTGATGCTGTAGGTAGTGTTCTAAAGTAGGCAGGTTGATGCTGTAGGTAGTGTTCTAAAGTAGGCAGTTTGATGCTGTAGGTAGTGTTCTAAAGTAGGCAGGTTGATGCTGTAGGTAGTGTTCTAAAATAGGCAGTTTGATGCTGTAGGTAGTGTTCTAAAGTAGGCAGTTTGATGCTGTAGGTAGTGTTCTAAAGTAGGCAGGTTGATGCTGTAGGTAGTGTTCTAAAGTAGGCAGTTTGATGCTGTAGGTAGTGTTCTAAAGTAGGCAGGTTGATGCTGTAGGTAGTGTTCTAAAATAGGCAGTTTGATGCTGTAGGTAGTGTTCTAAAGTAGGCAGTTTGATGCTGTAGGTAGTGTTCTAAAGTAGGCAGTTTGATGCTGTAGGTAGTGTTCTAAAGTAGGCAGGTTGATGCTGTAGGTAGTGTTCTAAAGTAGGCAGTTTGATGCTGTAGGTAGTGTTCTAAAGTGGGCAGTTTGATGCTGTAGGTAGTGTTCTAAAGTAGGCAGTTTGATGCTGTAGGTAGTGTTCTAAAGTAGGCAGTTTGATGCTGTAGGTAGTGTTCTAAAGTGGGCAGTTTGATGCTGTAGGTAGTGTTCTAAAGTAGGCAGTTTGATGCTGTAGGTAGTGTTCTAAAGTAGGCAGTTTGATGCTGTAGTCAGACTGCTGTAGTAGACAGATTGATGCTGTAGTAGTGTCCTGTTGTAGGCAGGTTGATTCAAAGAGATTTATTTTATTCTATAATCAGCATTTTGGGTACGCTATCGAGTTACAGTTAGTCATGTAAGAGCTATGATAATGTAATGATTATAAAATTATAAGTATTGACCTGTTAACTTGGTGTAATTTCCTGTACAACAAACTACTAACAGCATCAGTTCTTATCGGTTATTTTCGCGCAAAGTCTAGTTCTAAAAAGTACCACCTGCACTCAGTCTTGAAGTTATCTCAATGAGATGTCATCTCGTACCCGCTCGGCTTGTCCAAGGATTAAATTTTAACTTCAATAAATATTAATAATTCTCGCTAACTTCATTAAGCTGTTATATTTTATCCGCTTCTAACCATCTTCCCGATAAGGATGTACTAGACGCGACGTACATTCTGATTAGTTCAGCAATAATTAGTAAGCTTTTTGCACCTCTGCACCGCCCAGCATAGGCAATGAAAATTTCTGCTTGTCATTATCGATGCCATATAAATGTGTAAAAATATATGACATTTCTGCTATTTGAATTAAAACATGCTATATTTGCTTCTTGATTTCATTTAAATGTTTTTTTTAAATTAGTAAACTGCTGTAGTAAATATGTTGCTGTGGGCCAAGGGACGATGCTTTGAAACTTTACAATAGCAATCCCATCCGCTCAAGGTCTCTCTCTCTCTCTCTCTCTCTCTCTCTCTCTCTCTCTCTCTCTCTCTATCTCTCTCTTTCTCTCTCTCTCTGCCTCTCGGTCGACTCACCTCTCCCCTCTTCTCTCTCCCCTCTTCTCTCACCTCTCTCCCCTCTACTCTCTCCCCTCTTCTCTCTCCCATCTTCTCTCTTCTCTCTCCCCTCTTTCTCCGGTCTCCCCTCTCTTCTCTCTCCCCTCTTCTCTCTTCTCTCTTCTCTCCCCCTCTTCTTTCACCTCTCTCCCCTCTTCTTTCACCTCTCTCCCCCTCTTCTTTCACCTCTCTCCCCTCTTCTTTCACCTCTCTCCCCTCTCTTCTCTCTCCCCTTTCTTTCACCTCTCTCTCCTCTTCTATCTACCCCTTCTCTCAACTCCCCTCTTCTCTTCCCCCTCTTGTCTCATCTCTCCTCACTCTCTCCGCTCTCCCCTTTCTCTCTCCACTCTTCTCTCCTTTTATCCTCTATATTTTATCTCATCCAATCTATTCTCTTATCTCTCATCTTCAACCCCCTTTCCTTTCCACTCTGATCAGGCTCGCAATCAAGATTCTTGATTTGGCTCTTGAGGTAAAAAATTCACTTAATGCCCTCAGCAACTGTCTATTGCGTCATCAGCGTTACCAAGGCAACAGCAGCAGCCATAAATCTTCACTGCTAAGCCAAGCCTGACCGCCGAGCCCAGTCATGCCTGCTCACGCCGCCGCCACGGCCTCGGCATCGTCTGCCGACGCAACCGACGAAGCCAGTTCGGCGGCGGCCTTGCTAGCGACGTTCCGACGTCGGAAAGCCGAGCGAGTTCGCGAGGCGCTCTCGGCGACATCGCCGGCCGGCTCCCCGGATGTGGACGCCCTCCGCTGCCTGGCCATCGAGCGCTACGGCCTGGCGTCCAACGAGCTTCGCCGACTCGTCTGGCCGCTGCTTACCCGCGTCGCCGACAAGCCGGAGCCGCCGACGCCGACTCAGAAACAGTTGAAACGGCATCCGGATTATAATCAGGTGCGCCAATCCGACTGCGATCTCCTTGTTTAGCCTGATTTACCTGTTGCTTTAATTACTGCTTTACTGACAGCTCCCTCCATGCTTATCCCAATTTTGAATCCTTCTGAGTCCTCTCTCCCTCTCCTCACCCTCCCAGTTGCTTTGTTCTACAATCCATCTCCCCCTCTCCCTCGCTGTCTATATCTCTGCCTGCCTTCCTTAACTGCTCTCTAACTCTCCCACCCACTCTCCCTCTCTCACTCTCCCACCCACTCTCCCTCTCACTCTCCCACCCACTCTCCCTCTCTCACTCTCCCACCCACTCTCCCTCTCACTCTCCCACCCACTCTCCCTCTCTAACTCTCCCACCCACTCTCCCTCTCCCACTCTCCCACCCACTCTCCCTCTCCCACTCTCCCACCCACTCTCCCTCTCTCACTCTCCCACCCACTCTCCCTCTCTCACTCTCCCACCCACTCTCCCTCTCCCACTCTCCCACCCACTCTCCCTCTCTCACTCTCCCACCCACTCTCCCTCTCTCACTCTCCCACCCACTCTCCCTCTCTCACTCTCCCACCCACTCTCCCTCTCCCACTCTCCCACCCACTCTCCAACTCTCACTCTCCCTCTCTCACTCTCCCACCCACTCTCCCTCTCACTCTCCCACCCACTCTCCCTCTCTCACTCTCCCACCCACTCTCCCTCTCCCACTCTCCCACCCACTCTCCCTCTCCTCACCCTCCCAGTTGCTTTGTTCTACAATCCATCTCCCCCTCTCCCTCGCTGTCTATATCTCTGCCTGCCTTTCTTAGCTGCTCTCTAACTCTCCCACCCACTCTCCCTCTCTCACTCTCCCACCCACTCTCCCTCTCTCACTCTCCCACCCACTCTCCCTCTCCCACTCTCCCACCCACTCTCCAACTCTCACTCTCCCTCTCTCACTCTCCCACCCACTCTCCCTCTCACTCTCCCACCCACTCTCCCTCTCTCACTCTCCCACCCACTCTCCCTCTCTCACTCTCCCACCCACTCTCCCTCTCCTCACCCTCCCAGTTGCTTTGTTCTACAATCCATCTCCCCCTCTCCCTCGCTGTCTATATCTCTGCCTGCCTTTCTTAGCTGCTCTCTAACTCTCCCACCCACTCTCCCTCTCCCACTCTCCCACCCACTTTCCCTCTCCCACTCTCTCCCCCAGTCTCCCCACTTCCATCTCCTTCCCCTCAACCGTCTCCTGTCAGTCAGCTAGTTAAAAGTGAAATTGAACCAGGCCAGGTCATACTGGCAGTACCGGTTTCCATCCCTCTAGACTTAATCAACTGGCCTATTAAGACCTACACTAAGGGGCAGAGCAGCTCATCGGTAAACGTGTCTGTATGTGCTTTGTATAGCGCTGGTTGTTGGGCAATGTCGCCGAAGCCGTTGCGTCAGGGTTTTTCCCGCCATGCAAGCTTTTCGCGTCACACTCTAAAATTTCTACTTATCAGTAGATGAACTTGCAAAGCCAACCGTCCGTCTTCCAATCTACTCGCAGGTTGTGCTAGACGTTGAGCGCTCCCTGAAGCGATTCCCGCCCGGCATGGACGAGCAGGTGCGAATGTCCTACCAGGACCAGCTAGTGGAGACCATTATGCGAGTGTTGCACGCGAATTCTCACCTGCACTATTATCAGGGCTATCACGATATTGTTATTACATTCCTGCTTGTGCTGGACAGTCGGCACGCCTATAATGTTGTAGAGGCCGTCTCTAAAAGTCACTTGCGTGAGCACCTGTACCCGAGCATGGCTGTTACTACTGAGCTTTTGAAACTGGTGCCGCTGCTTTTGAGCAAGGTGAATTTTTTAGACTGTTTCTATTTGTTTTAACTGGACTCGGGGCGCTCTGGTCTCAGGGGTCTCAGGTCAGAGGGAGAGGCAGTCTCAGGGAGGTCTCAGGGGGCAGTATTAGGGAGGTCTCAGGGGGCAGTATTAGGGAGGTCTCAGGGGGCAGTCAGTCTCAAGGAGTTCTCAGGGGGCAGTATTAGGGAGGTCTCAGGGGGCAGTCTTAAAGAGGTCTCAGGGGGCAGTCTTAAAGAGGTCTCAGGGGGCAGTCTTAAAGAGGTCTCAGGGGGCAGTCTTAAAGAGGTCTCAGGGGGCAGTCTTAAAGAGATCTCAGGGGGCAGTCTTAAAGAGGTCTCAGGGGGCAGTCTTAAAGAGGTCTCAGGGGGCAGTCTTAAAGAGGTCTCAGGGGGCAGTCTTAAAGAGATCTCAGGGGGCAGTCTTAAAGAGGTCTCAAGGGGGCAGTCTCAAAGAGGTCTCAAGGGGGCAGTCTCAAAGAGGTCTCAAGGGGGCAGTCTCAAAGAGGTCTCAAGGGGGCAGTCTCAAAGAGGTCTCAAGGGGGCAGTCTCAAAGAGGTCTCAAGGGGGCAGTCTCAAAGAGGTCTCAAGGGGGCAGTCTCAAAGAGGTCTCAAGGGGGCAGTCTCAGGGAGACCAGTGAGAGACAGTCCGAGTATTGAGGGATCTCATGGGGGCAGTCACGAGGGTCTTAGAGTGCAGCTCGTTATGTTGGTACCTCATTGGCCATAGCATTGCTGCAACCCACCGCACTCCAAACGCCCCCCCCCTCAGGACCCGCGCGGCAAACGAATAGCCGATCTCATTGAAAAGCACGAAGTTCCGCCGGCATTCTCAGTTGCCTGGGTGATCACTTGGTTTGGTCACGTGCTGGACGACCTTGACGCAATCCTGCGGCTGTACGATTTCTTTTTGGCCAGTCATCCGCTGATGCCGCTGTACTTTAGTGCTGCTTTGGTTCTGCACAAGCAGGTGAATCGAATTGCAGGTAAAAGATATCTTTGATGTTGCTACTGCTAAGTAGTACAAATCGGTTTAAATTTCAGGATCGTCTGCTGTCTCTGCCTCCGGAAGACATTGATTTTGCTGTGCTGCACTCTTGCCTGGCCAACATTCCCAATAGCGGCGCCATCCAATTGGAGACGGTCATATCCGAGGCCTGTCGCCTGTTTATCCTGCACCCGCCGGACACTGTCCAGTCCCCGTCCTGGTTTGACGAGCTCAAACTGTTTGAGCAGCCGGGCGGACAGCGGAAGCCTCGGTCGAGATTGGGGCTGCTGATGGTGAAAGCGCAGGTCAGCCTGCCGCATCTGCTTCGATCGAGAGGGGCTCTGCTGATTCTGCTGGCTGTGCTGGTGGCTCTGCTGGCTGTGCTGTGGGCCCAACTGCTGAGTTGACTTGCGCACTTTAATACATGGAGCTTGCTTGATGTTTTATGATGTAGGCGTCCACTTTGCTAATAGTGTACTTTAGTTGCAAGAGTGAGTTTCCAATGGTGTAATTTAGTTGCAAGGGTGAGTTTCCAATAGTGTACTTTAGTTGCTAGGGTGTGTTTCCTATAGTGTACTTTAGTTGCTAGGGTGGGTTTCCAATAGTGTACTTTAGTTGCTAGGGTGGGTTTCCAATAGTGTACTTTAGTTGCTAGGGTGTGTTTCCAATGGTGTACTTTAGTTGTAAGGGTGAGTTTCCTATAGTGTACTTTAGTTGCTAGAGTGGGCTTCCAATGGTGTACTTTAGTTGCAAGAGTGAGTTTCCAATAGTGTACTTTAGTTGCTAGAGTGGGTTTCCAATGCTGTACGTTAGTTGCTAGGGTGGGTTTCCAATAGTGTAATTTAGTTGCTAGGGTGTGTTTCCAACAGTGTACTTTAGTTGATATGGTGGGTTTCCAATAGTGTGCTTTAGTTGCTAGGGTGGGTTTCCAATAGTGTACTTTAGTTGCTAAGGTGTTTCCAATGGTGTACTTTAGTTGCTATGGTGTGTTTCCAATGGTGTACTTTAGTTGCTAGAGTGGGTTTCCAATGGTGTACTTTAGTTGCTAGGGTGGGTTTCCAATGGTGTACTTTAGTTGCTAGGGTGGGTTTCCAATAGTGTACTTTAGTTGCTATGGTGTGTTTCCAATGGTGTACTTTAGTTGCTAGGGTGTGTTTCCAAGGGTGTACTTTAGTTGCTAGGGTGGGTTTCCAATGGTGTACTTTAGTTGCTATGGTGGGTTTCCAATAGTGTGCTTTAGTTGCTAGGGTGGGTTTCCAATAGTGTACTTTAGTTGCTAGGGTGTGTTTCTAATGGTGTACTTTAGTTGCTAGGGTGGGTTTCCAATAGTGTACTTTAGTTGCTATGGTGTGTTTCCAATGGTGTAATTTAGTTGCTAGGGTGGGTTTCCAATAGTGTACTTTAGTTGCTAGGGTGTGCTTCCAATGGTGTACTTTTATTGCTAGGATTTTTTCAATAGTGCACTTTTGTTGCTAAGGTTCGCTTCCAGCCGTGTAGTTTAGCTACTAGGGTTGAGATTCTATAGTGTAGAATCTTTAGTTAAGTGATTTGTAACCGTGTACTTTAGTTGCTAAAAGTTCGTGTCTTTGAGTTACGTGTGTTGATTAAGAAGTTCTGTGTGTTAATGTTTTCAATCTTTAAATTAGCCTTAGCTCGTACAAGTATTTCGGTGACTAGTGTTTTAACAGGCGCAGATGATCCATCAGAAGAATACTAATGATGAGCTGTCTAATTATTGCAATATTTCATCTTTTCAACAGTTTAACAGTCATTGTAAACACAAGTAGCCATAATTCATAATATACGACACTCGTATCAATATTTCTAGATACATTGTCGGTTAATTGGTTTGCAAATGCTTAATCAGTGCACATGGGTGATTGGTTTCCTTTATCTGCTTGTTAAATGCAGCGTACATTGTTATTCATTATCTATTTTTGTTTTTTTTTGCATTGCATTGCGGTCTTTCACACTTGATGCCGTACGTAGACTTCGTGCGTATTGTTTTGCTTTAATTTACGCATAAATGTGATTGCTAATAGTTAATCTATACCAAATTCTCGTAAAGTGCTTAAATCTTGTTTTACTTGCTTCATAAATGTTTTAATATTAATAAATTTATTCAGAAAAGTTATCATGAACATTACTATTTTGATTCTTCCTTTGTCGTCTATCATTAAAATTCCGCGTCAAATTAACATTTGTAAAAAAACGAAAACATTTCATTTTGTTCGCAAATGTTCCAGCTGGCGGCTCGCCTCATCAGAGAGCCATGTGATGTTGGAAAACTACGAGCCATTCGAGGCGGTCACCATCTTGCATAACCTGCCGCTGCAGATTGAATGTCTGACCTACTGTGGACCCACTCTGCTGGTTGGCACCAATCAGGTTAGTTCCGCTTGGAGACCATGGAGATCATTGTTGTAATAACATTGATTGATCCTCACTGTTCTCGGTATCTTTTTTTAAAACCTGGACAATTCCCCATGAGCCTTTGTGTCTTTACAACCTGGGCAATTCCCCATGAGCCTTTGTGTCTTTACAACCTGGGCAATTCCCCATGAGCCTTTGTGTCTTTACAACCTGGGCAATTCCCCATGAGCCTTTGTGTCTTTACAACCTGGGCAATTCCCCATAAGCCTTTGTGTCTTTACAATCAGAACAATTCCCCATAAGCCTTTGTGTCTTTACAACCTGGGCAATTCCCCATGAGCCTTTGTGTCTTTACAACCTGGGCAATTCCCCATGAGCCTTTGTGTCTTTACAACCTGGGCAATTCCCCATAAGCCTTTGTGTCTTTACAATCAGAACAATTCCCCATAAGCCTTTGTGTCTTTACAACCTGGGCAATTCCCCATGAGCCTTTGTGTCTTTACAACCTGGACAATTCCCCATAAGCCTTTGTGTCTTTACAATCAGAACAATTCCCCATAAGCCTTTGTGTCTTTACAACCTGGGCAATTCCCCATGAGCCTTTGTGTCTTTACAACCTGGACAATTCCCCATGAGCCTTTGTGTCTTTACAACCTGGACAATTCCCCATAAGCCTTTGTGTCTTTACAACCTGGGCAATTCCCCATGAGCCTTTGTGTCTTTACAACCTGGGCAATTCCCCATGAGCCTTTGTGTCTTTACAACCTGGGCAATTCCCCATGAGCCTTTGTGTCTTTACAACCTGGGCAATTCCCCATAAGCCTTTGTGTCTTTACAATCAGAACAATTCCCCATAAGCCTTTGTGTCTTTACAACCTGGGCAATTCCCCATGAGCCTTTGTGTCTTTACAACCTGGACAATTCCCCATGAGCCTTTGTGTCTTTACAACCTGGACAATTCCCCATAAGCCTTTGTGTCTTTACAACCTGGGCAATTCCCCATGAGCCTTTGTGTCTTTACAACCTGGGCAATTCCCCATGAGCCTTTGTGTCTTTACAACCTGGGCAATTCCCCATGAGCCTTTGTGTCTTTACAACCTGGGCAATTCCCCATAAGCCTTTGTGTCTTTACAACCTGGGCAATTCCCCATGAGCCTTTGTGTCTTTACAACCTGGGCAATTCCCCATAAGCCTTTGTGTCTTTACAACCTGGGCAATTCCCCATAAGCCTTTGTGTCTTTACAATCAGAACAATTCCCCATAAGCCTTTGTGTCTTTACAACCTGGGCAATTCCCCATGAGCCTTTGTGTCTTTACAACCTGGGCAATTCCCCATAAGCCTTTGTGTCTTTACAATCAGAACAATTCCCCATAAGCCTTTGTGTCTTTACAACCTGGGCAATTCCCCATGAGCCTTTGTGTCTTTACAACCTGGGCAATTCCCCATGAGCCTTTGTGTCTTTACAACCTGGACAATTCCCCATAAGCCTTTGTGTCTTTACAACCTGGGCAATTCCCCATGAGCCTTTGTGTCTTTGCAACCTGGACAATTCCCCATAAGCCTTTGTGTCTTTACAACCTGGGCAATTCCCCATGAGCCTTTGTGTCTTTACAACCTGGACAATTCCCCATAAGCCTTTGTGTCTTTACAATCAGAACGATTCCCCATAAGCCTTTGTGTCTTTACAACCTGGGCAATTCCCTATGAGCCTTTCTGTCTTTGCAATCTGAGAAATTCCCTATGAGTATGGTCTTCACAGTCTGAGAAATTCCCCATGAGCCTCAGACTCATTAATAATTCAGCTCCTCCCACTGCCATGAACAGGGCCACCTGCTGAGCTACTCCATCTCGGGCCTGGACAAATGCCCCTCCATCCAGCTGCTGAAGTCGCACAAATCATTCTCCAAGCGGCCAATCCAGCAGCTGGAAGCTGTGGTACCGCTCAGCTTGCTAATTAGCCTGTCAGATGGCACAGTCTCGGTGCACAATCTGGACACGTTGAAGGCTCTCAGCGTGCTGGACAGAACCCGAGGCGCTTCCCTGTTCGCCTGCTGTCACCAGACCCCGGCAGATCCCGGAGGCGGAAGCGGCAGACAATCCAACTTGCGCCTGTGCGTTCACGTCAAGCAGCGGCTGCTGCTCTACCACTGGCCTCCTGGCGCCTCGCAGTTCGCCGAGCTCCGCCAGGAACTCGCCCTGCCCGCCGCGGCCAGAGCCGTCAGCTGGATTGGCCCAACAGCGCTTTGCGTCGCATTAAAAACCGACTACTTTCGAATTCGCGTTGATGACGGAGAAATCCTCGAGCTGTTTCCTTTCTCACCGGCCACGGGCCCGGTCATGGCGCCAGTTGAGCGCAACACTCTGGCGCTCTGCTCCAAGGACTCCAAGACTATGTTTGTCAACGAGAAGGGCCGCTGGCGACGCGGTCAGAAAAGCAACGACGGGCCGTTGATGGTCAAGTGGTCCAAGGAGCCTCTGCTGCTGCAGTATTTGGCCCCGTTTCTGATTGGCATCTGTGCCGATTTTGTTGAAGTTCGAACTGTTGATCAGCGGACTTCGCTGATACAGAATTTGGACATTCCGGTGAGTTTGAGATTACTTAATGAGTTAGCCCCCAAAGAGTCGGTATGTGCGTGCCTGACATCGCAGAGAAAGTGCCTGTGTACGCGTCAGGCACTTTCTTGCAAGGTCAGCTCCTTGATAATCGCCTCTTCCACCACTCTCGCCTTGAGTTCCAGTCATGCCTAGATCCAATAACTCACCTCTAGCTCCAATGAGTCACCCTTAGCTCCAATGAGTCACCCATAGCTCCAATAAGTCACCCTTAGCTCCAATGAGTCACCCTTAGCTCCAATGAGTCACCCTTAGCTTCAACAGGTCACCCTTAGCTCCAATGAGTCACCTCTAGCTCCAATGAGTCACCCTTAGCTCCAATGAGTCACCTTAGCTCCAATGAGTCAACCTTAGCTCCAATGAGTCACCCTTAGCTTCAATAAGTCACCCTTAGCTCCAATGAGTCACCCTTAGCTCCAATGAGTCACCCTTAGCTTCAACAGGTCACCCTTAGCTCCAATGAGTCACCTCTAGCTCCAATGAGTCACCCTTAGCTCCAATGAGTCACCCTTAGCTCCAATGAGTCACCCTTAGCTCCAATGAGTCACCCTTAGCTTCAACAGGTCACCCTTAGCTCCAATGAGTCACCTCTAGCTCCAATGAGTCACCCTTAGCTCCAATGAGTCACCCTTAGCTCCAATGAGTCACCCTTAGCTCCAATGAGTCACCCTTAGCTTCAACAGGTCACCCTTAGCTCCAATGAGTCACCTCTAGCTCTAATGAGTCACCCTTAGCTCCAATGAGTCACCCTTAGCTCCAATGAGTCACCCTTAGCTCCAATGAGTCACCCTTAGCTCCAATGAGTCACCCTTAGCTCCAATGAGTCACCCTTAGCTCCAATGAGTCACCCTTAGCTTCAACAGGTCACCTCTAGCTCCAATGAGTCACCCTTAGCTCTAATGAGTCACCCTTAGCTCCAATGAGTCACCCTTAGCTTCAATAAGTCACTCTTAGCTCCAATAAGTCACCTCTAGCTCCAATGAGTCACCCTTAGCTCCAATGAGTCACCCTTAGCTCCAATGAGTCACCCTTAGCTTCAACAGGTCACCCTTAGCTCCAATGAGTCACCTCTAGCTCCAATGAGTCACCCTTAGCTCCAATGAGTCACCCTTAGCTCCAATGAGTCACCCTTAGCTCCAATGAGTCACCCTTAGCTCCAATGAGTCACCCTTAGCTTCAATAAGTCACCTCTAGCTCCAATGAGTCACCCTTAGCTCCAATGAGTCACCCTTAGCTCCAATGAGTCACCCTTAGCTCTAATCCCTGATGAATAATCCCAAATAAGTCACACCCTAGCTCTAATGAGTCACACCTCTAGCTCTAATGAGTCACATCCCCAGCTCTAATGAGTCACATCCCCAGCTCTAATGAGTCACATCCCTAGCCTTAATGAGTCACATCCCTAGCCTTAATGAGTCACATCCCTAGCCTTAATGAGTCACACCCCCGTGCAGAGCCTGCGCAGCGTCAGCCAGCACCGCGGCGTGTTGTTCGCTGCCTCTGCCAAGTCAGTCTACTGCCTGCACCCGCGGCCGCTGTCAGCCCAGATAAAAGTTCTCATACAGCGTCGCGATTTTGAGCTGGCCCTACGGCTGCACGAGATCGGCCAGTCGGATCCGGACAGGGCGGACGAGCTGCGGGACATTGACGTCTCGCTGGTGAAGTGCCACTACGCCTTCAACCTGTTCTGCCAGCGCCAGTTCGCTGAGTCGCTGGACCTGTTAGAGCTGCTGAGCATTGATCCGGCCAATGTGGTTGCCATGTACCCTATCGCGCCGAGGGAGTTCCGGGATCGGGTCAGCTTTCCCGGCCGGGTGCCTGAGTTCAGCGGCCAGGACCTGTTGGAGAGCTACTTCGCTTTGGCCAAGTATTTGTCTTCGGTGCGCAAGAAGCTGCTAGCTCAGATCGCTCAGAAGGTGCCGCCGCCGCCTCCTATTCAGTTCTACACTGTTGACAAATACCAGGTGAGCTGCTGGTCGCCTGGGGAGGGTCCCGGGGGCGTGGGCGGCGACATTGTCACACAACCGGCGAGAGGCATTGCTGCCCGTTCCGCCGACTCCCCTGAGCAGGCACACAAGCGCACGGATACGTACGCAGTCATTCTCACAGGCACACTCTCACACAGGAGTGCACAGCGGCCCTGACTTTATCATTAGGCATGTACACTTTACTGTGCCTTAAGGGTTGGCCCTGAAGGGCGGCAATTGCACGAGCAGAGCCAAGCTGAGATTCCAATTTAGCCCCAAATTAACGTGAATGCACTTGGAATCGAGCCTGGGCCGCTGGCACATCAGAGACCACTAGGCTACCCCCTTCGAGAGATTCTTAGGGAGAAGAGAGTCTCAGGGCTGAGATTCTCACGAGTGAAATAATCAGGGGTGAGATTCTCAGGGGCCGGATTTTCTAATGAGTAAGATTCTAAGGTGTGAGATTCTCAGGGGCTACAAAGGCTAAGAGAGAAGAGTAGACAGCAGTGGCTAAGGGGGGAGGGTAGACAGCAGTGGCTAAGGGGGGAGAGTAGACAGCAGTGGCTAAGGGGGAGAAGATAGCAGTGGCTAAGGGGAGAGTAGACAGCAGTGGCTAAGGGGGAGGGTAGACAGCAGTGGCTAAGGGGGGAGAGTAGACAGCAGTGGCTAAGGGGGAGTAAATAGCAGTGGCTAAGGGGGAGTAGATAGCAGTGGCTAAGGGGGAGTAGATAGCAGTGGCTAAGGGGGAGTAGATAGCAGTGGCTAAGGGGGAGTAGATAGCAGTGGCTAAGGGGGAGTAGATAGCAGTGGCTAAGGGGGAGTAGATAGCAGTGGCTAAGGGGGAGTAGATAGCAGTGGCTAAGGGGGAGAGTAGATAGCAGCGGCTGGGGGGAGATTAGATAGCAGCGGCTGGGGGAGATTAGACAGCAGTGGCTGGTCGAGAGTAGATAGCAGCGGCTGGGGGGAGATTAGATAGCAGCGGCTGGGGGAGATTAGACAGCAGTGGCTGGTCGAGAGTAGATAGCAGTGGCTGGGGGGAGAGTAGATAGCAGCGGCTGGTCAAGAGTAGATAGCAGCGGCTGGGGGGAGATTAGATAGCAGCGGCTGGTCAAGAGTAGATAGCAGCGGCTGGGGGGAGATTAGATAGCAGTGGCTGGTCAATAGTAGATAGCAGTGGCTGGTCAATAGTAGATAGCAGTGGCTGGTCAATAGTAGATAGCAGTGGCTGGTCAATAGTAGATAGCAGTGGCTGGTCAATAGTAGATAGCAGTGGCTGGTCAATAGTAGATAGCAGTGGCTGGTCAATAGTAGATAGCAGTGGCTGGTCAATAGTAGATAGCAGCGGCTGGGGGGAGATTAGATAGCAGCGGCTGGTCAAGAGTAGATAGCAGCGGCTGGGGGGAGATTAGATAGCAGTGGCTGGTCAATAGTAGATAGCAGTGGCTGGTCAATAGTAGATAGCAGTGGCTGGTCAATAGTAGATAGCAGTGGCTGGTCAATAGTAGATAGCAGTGGCTGGTCAATAGTAGATAGCAGTGGCTGGGGGAGAGTAGATAGCAGTGGCTAAAAGGAGAGTAGGCAATCTGGAGTCTGGCTTCGAAGCGAACTGGAAAGTGCAAACGGCTTCAACCTGATGCCTTCCACCACAGCCAATCACCGCTGACTTAGAGAAGCTCCGTCAGCTAGTTGACACTTCACTGCTGAAATGCTACCTGGAGAGCAATCCCGCTCTGGTGCCTTCCCTGCTTCGCACCACCAACTATTGTCACCTGCGCGAGGCGGAAGCCTGTCTGAAACAGAAGCGAATGTGGTCAAGCCTGCTGCTGCTCTATAAAAACAATAACGATCACGAGTCAAGTTTGAAACTGCTCATGGAGCACTATCAGCAACCCGGCTCTCAGATCTCCAATATTGAGGACAGCGTGCAGTACCTGCAGGTAAATCGGATTTAGCTTTTCTGTTTGACTGTTGTAGAACTCTATCTTGAAACCTTAGTCTAACATTACCGCATTAACCTATCCTGTCACTGCAGCCCCCTATCCTGTCACTGCAGCCCCCTATCCTGTCACTGCAGCCCCCTATCCTGTCACTGCAGCCCCCTATCCTGTCACTGCAGCCACTTCCTGTCACTGCAGCAACTTTTCCTGTCACTGCAGCCCCCTATCCTGACACTGCAGCCCCCTATCCTGTCACTGCAGCCACTTCCTGTCACTGCAGCAACTTTTCCTGTCACTGCAGCCCCCTATCCTGACACTGCAGCCCCCTATCCTGTCACTGCAGCAACTTTTCCTGTCACTGCAGCCCCCTATCCTGACACTGCAGCCCCTATCCTGACACTGCAGCCCCTATCCTGACACTGCAGCCCCTATCCTGACACTGCAGCCCCCTATCCTGACACTGCAGCCCCCTATCCTGACACTGCAGCCCCCTATCCTGACACTGCAGCCCCTATCCTGACACTGCAGCCCCTACCCTGACACTGCAGCCCCTATCCTGACACTGCAGCCCCTATCCTGTCACTGCAGCCACTTCCTGTCACTGCAGCAACTTTTCCTGTCACTGCAGCCCCTATCCTGTCACTGCAGCAACTTTTCCTGTCACTGCAGCCCGTATCCTGACACTGCAGCCCCCTATCCTGACACTGCAGCCCCCTATCCTGTCACTGCAGCTCCCTATCCTGTCACTGCAGCCACTTCCTGAAACTGCAGCCCCCTATCCTGACACTGCAGCCCCTATCCTGACACTGCAGCCCCCTATCCTGACACTGCAGCCCCCTATCCTGACACTGCAGCCCCTACCCTGACACTGCAGCCCCCTATCCTGACACTGCAGCCCCCTATCCTGACACTGCAGCCCCCTATCCTGACACTGCAGCCCCCTATCCTGACACTGCAGCCCCTATCCTGACACTGCAGCCCCTATCCTGTCACTGCAGCCCCTATCCTGTCACTGCAGCCCCTACCCTGACACTGCAGTCCCTACCCTGACACTGCAGCCCCCTATCCTGACACTGCAGCCCCCTATCCTGACACTGCAGCCCCCTATCCTGACACTGCAGCCCCCTATCCTGACACTGCAGTCCCTACCCTGACACTGCAGCCCCCTATCCTGACACTGCAGCCCCCTATCCTGACACTGCAGCCCCCTATCCTGACACTGCAGCCCCTATCCTGACACTGCAGCCCCTATCCTGTCACTGCAGCCCCTATCCTGTCACTGCAGCCCCTACCCTGACACTGCAGTCCCTACCCTGACACTGCAGCCCCCTATCCTGACACTGCAGCCCCCTATCCTGACACTGCAGCCCCCTATCCTGACACTGCAGCCCCTATCCTGACACTGCAGCCCCCTATCCTGACACTGCAGCCCCCTATCCTGACACTGCAGCCCCCTATCCTGACACTGCAGCCCCCTATCCTGACACTGCAGCCCCCTATCCTGTCACTGCAGCCCCTACCCTGACACTGCAGCCCCTACCCTGACACTGCAGCCCCCTATCCTGACACTGCAGCCCCTATCCTGACACTGCAGCCCCCTATCCTGACACTGCAGCCCCTATCCTGACACTGCAGCCCCCTATCCTGACACTGCAGCCCCCTATCCTGACACTGCAGCCCCCTATCCTGACACTGCAGCCCCCTATCCTGACACTGCAGCCCCCTATCCTGTCACTGCAGCCCCTACCCTGACACTGCAGCCCCTACCCTGACACTGCAGCCCCCTATCCTGACACTGCAGCCCCTATCCTGACACTGCAGCCCCCTATCCTGACACTGCAGCCCCTATCCTGACACTGCAGCCCCCTATCCTGACACTGCAGCCCCTATCCTGACACTGCAGCCCCTATCCTGACACTGCAGCCCCTATCCTGACACTGCAGCCCCCTATCCTGACACTGCAGCCCCTATCCTGACACTGCAGCCCCCTATCCTGACACTGCAGCCCCCTATCCTGACACTGCAGCCCCCTATCCTGACACCGCATCCCCTAACCCTGCATCCCACAAAACTGTTGCATCGTGCAGGAACTGGGCGTGCCCTACCAGGATCTCATATTCCGCTACAGTCGGTGGATAATCGAGCGCGACCCCAAGGAGGGCTTGCGAATCTTCACAGAGAGCCAAGCAGACGGTGACAATGCGCTGCCACGCATAGAGGTGGCCAATTTCCTGGAGTCTAGCGCTCCCCAACTGCTCACAGACTATCTTGAGCACTGCGTACTGCACTGTAAGCCGCCTGACACCAGCGAATCGCTGCACACCCGACTGGCTAACCAGTACCGGCTCAGGCTTGAGCAGCAGACCGAGCCTTTAGCCGTGGCCGGCGCCCGGTCCCGACTGCTGGCCTTCCTGCGCCGCTCCCGGCACTACAACGCCCAGGAGCTGCTGGCCCGCTATCCTAACAACGACATGCTGGAGGAGCGAGCCCTGCTGCTGAGCAGGCTGGGCCAGTACGAGCTGGCATTCACTATTCTGGCTCAGTATTTGGAGTCGCCGGAGAAGGCTGAGTCTCTGGCTGAAGAGATTCTCAGCCAGCCAACTGCCGAAACTGGCGATGCGGCCGATTCTTCGCTAGCCAGCCTTCAGGGCGAGGTCTACGGTCAGCTGATCAAAGCGCTGCTGGCGCCCCTGCCTGCCGAGGCCTATAAATTGCATGTGAGTAGGGCTATTCATAAAGCACTTGTCGGACAAATTACAAGTGACAAGCGAAATTTGACAAATTACTATCGCTTCTTCGGGGTTTTCGTCCATAGACATGCACTAAGCTGGATGCTTCTGTGTGAAAATACTTCCTCTTGTCTTGTGTTTTTGACAAGTCGCTGTGACAATTTTAGCTTTATTAAGTATAATATTTTCTATGGGTTTGAGGTCGGTATGGGATTTAAGTGAAATACCGACCGAAAAACTCATAGAATATCTTATTTAAACTACTTTAATTTTGCGGCATGTATTCAGATAAATCCCGGAGCCATACTTGTATGTCTATGATTGAAGTTGGGGGTGGGGGTGTGGGGGCGAAGCCCCTGCTAGGGGTGTGGCGGCAAAGCCCCCACATTCTTACCATAGACAAAATTTCATTAAGAAATTTCTCGAGTCAGGAAGGAAAGAGAAGAGAGAAGCTAGCTCGCTTATTTAGATACATACAATAATCCTTGCAATATGTCCGGGAAAGTGATCGAATAAATCCCGCAAAATAAAATCTATGTCAATAACCTCCCTGAAAGTGAGCTTTAAAGTGGTTTAAAGCTGTGTATTGAAGTCCAAGAAGAACGCAGAGGCCGTCTTTAAAGCAAGTCTGTCTAAAACACAGATCCTTAAATTCATATTGTGTCTCAACCATTGACATAAAATTGAGTTATTTTTAACACGATTAAGGACCCATGTTTATGAAACCAAAATCGTTGACGCTTGACACTTGTCATTTGTCGACTTTTCACTGGTCACTTGTAGCTTTTTTATGAAATCGGCCCCCGTATTGCTCATCTTTCAAAGTGAAATCCTAAAACAGTCTGCCTTGGTTTGTTATAAATAAAGCACTACTTTTGTAGGCGCCGCGCGCTCCGGCGCCAATGACGCAGCGCGCGCTACAATTATTGAAACGCCGGCCGGCCAGATACCGCCTGTCCGAGTCCTGCCGCTGCTGCCGCCGGCCACCCCGCTGGCCGACCTGTCCGACTATCTGCTGACATCGCTGCAACGGCTCGAGGCCGAGAAGCGCCTGCTGCAGTCCCGCCGCGGTCTGTACCACGCCGAGCGGCTGCAGACTGCGGCCGCCTTCGCCCGGGTCCGCTCCGGCCGGGTGGCCATCGAGGAGGGCACCCGGTGCAGCGTCTGCCAGAACCGGATCGGGGCCAGCGCCTTTGCCAGGTTCCCGTCGCGCCAGGTCACCCACTACGGCTGCATGGCGGTGATGCGGGCTCGCCTGAGTGGCGGACAGTCTGGGGCGGAGTGAGTGTCTGTGTGTGTTTATAGCTATTGCTGTTGCCTAGTATACTGGCTTGTGAGGTTGTCCTGCCAGCCTTCCAGATCCCCAGTTGCTGAGCCAGCCTCCCAGAGTGTCAGTTGCTGGGCCAGCCTCCCAGATCCTCAGTTGCTGTGCCAGCCTCCCAGATCCTCAGTTGCTGGGCCAGCCTCCCAGATCCTCAGTTGCTGGGCCAGCCTCCCAGATCCTCAGTTACTGGGCCAGCCTCCCAGATCCTCAGTTGCTGTGCCAGCCTCCCAGATCCTCAGTTGCTGGGCCAGCCTCCCAGATCCTCAGTTGCTGGGCCAGCCTCCAGATCCTCAGTTACTGGGCCAGCCTCCCAGATCCTCAGTTGCTGGGCCAGCCTCCAAAATCTTCAGTTGCTGTGCCAGCCCCCCAGAGTGTCAGAATCCTCATTGAAATCCCCACCCCTAAATAGTAAGTGCATTGATATTTAATGACTGGCCTTTCGAAATGATTGTCTTAATTTCAAATCTGCCACCGCCTTTTTCTGTTCGCAGAAGCAGATATTTGAACTGACTCTGTGCCATTCGATTTATTCAATTCTGTGTTGTGCTCTCCGTATTTACTGCAGTACCGGTCTGAATCGCTAGCTGTATATACAATCTTGCTCGGAAACATGCGCTGTGATGTAGTTTATCAAAAGCTTTCGCAAATTAAATTGGTTCAGTATCCTTTATCCTCAATCTAGCTCGTATGAGCAAATGTGTCCTGATTTTTTTGTTAAACCAATAATTTTCCATACAGTACGCGTGTATGTATTCCTAGATTACATTTTTAAAGAGTACCTTCCATCTGTAGAGGGCATTGGACTTGCAGCCATGGTTACTTGACCCAGAGCTCCTGAAATGGCACTATAAGTCGTAAATAAGGTGCAGTGACAGTAAGGGTCAGGGAAGGGACAGTAGAGGGTTACATAAGCAACAGTAGTGTCACAGGGGACAGTAGGGGTCACAAGGGGTCACAAGGAGACAGTAGGGGTCACAAGGGGACAGTGGGGGTCACAAGGAGACAGTAGGGGTCACAAGGGGACAGTGGGGGTCACAAGGAGACAGTAGGGGTCGCAGGGGACAGTAGGGGTCACAGAGGACAGTAAGGGGTCACAGGGGACAGTAGTGGTCACAGAGGACAGTACGGGTCACAGAGGACAGTAGGGGTCGCATGGGACAGTAGGGGTCGCAGGGGACAGTAGGGGTCACAGAGGACAGTAAGGGGTCACAGGGGACAGTAGTGGTCACAGGGTACAATAGGGGTCACAGACGACAGTAGGGGTCACAGTAGGGGTCGCAGGGGACAGTAAAGGACACAGAGTACAATAGGGGTCACAGACGACAGTAGGGTCACAGAGGACAGTAGGGGTCACAGAGGACAGTAGGGGTCACAGGGACAGTAGGGGTGAATATCGGAAATAGATCATAATCAGCCATAGTGTACTCAGTCAGTTAAATTTTATGATTTTTTCAGTCTAAAAAGGAAATACCAGTACATAGACACGCAAGTAAAACACAAATTACTTTTGTGCTTACTATGGCTAGACTGTAAGGGTGAATTCCGCATAAATGTACTTCTAGCAAAAATAATTCCTGTTGTGATGCGCTTAGCCCGCTTATTTAATATTTATAATGCACATTCAAATATGTTGACAGTGCCAAAAATTTTTAGCCATGGGTAGCCGCAGACGCCTTCCAACACTTGTTCTGTTCTGTAGTGTGTTGTAGTTTTTTGCAGTCATATTTAAATAGCATATTTTCGCGATCGATCTAGCTTCATATATGATTTTTACCAGAAATTGTATTAATTAATACTCTCATTATTTTGATTGCGTGTACTTCAAGCAATTTGAATTCCAAGCACTGCTTCGCCGTGTACAAACTCTAGACTATGTGTTATGTGATTTTTTATCTATCCAGAGATTCACCTGTTTGAAATTCATTTTGTTCGCTAAGTATATACAACATTATTTATGCCTATTATATTTAGAATACACAGGTGCGCAATAACTAATTCTTTTGTAATGGATTAATCAGTTGCTTTGAGAATCCCCATAGACTAAACAGGTAGTTTAAGAACCCCCATGGACTAAACAGGTGTTTTAAGAATCGCCCATAGACTAAACCGGTCATTTAAGAATCGCCCTTGAACTAAGCATGTGATTTAGGAATCGCCCATAGACTAAACAGGTGATTTAAGAATCGCCCACAGACTAAACATGTGATTTAAGAAATCGCCCATAGACTAAACAGGTGTTTAAGAATCGCCCATAGACTAAACAGGTGTTTTAAGATCGCCCATAGACTAAACAGGTGTTTAAGAATCGCCCCATAGACTAAACAGGTGTTTTAAGAATCGCCCATAGATTAAACAGGTGTTTTAAGAATCGCCATAGACTAAACAGGTTGTTTAAGAATCGCCCATAGACTAAACAGGTGTTTTAAGAATCGCCCATAGACTAAACCGGTCATTTAAGAATCGCCCTTGAATAAGCATGTGATTTAGGAATCGCCCATAGACTAAACAGGTATTTAAGAATCGCCCACAGACTAAACATGTGATTTAAGAATCGCCCATAGACTAAACAGGTGTTTAAGAAT
>NIVC01002059.1:195000-283321 GCA_002269645.1 Macrostomum lignano | reverse complement strand
GCCGCGCAAGATAACGTCTACGCTGCGCGGGATGCTGCGCGTGGCGTCTCCAATTGAGTCTCCTGGATTTTCACCTGCGGACCAATTGGTAGACACAATACATGAGAAACACTTGTCAAACTGATTATGTCAATTTTTATTCATTGAGGATTAACCATTCGGTTCTTTGATTAGGACTTGAGATTAGGGAGGATTTTGAGTTAGGATTTTTAACGGGGCTCAAATGATTAACGAGGCTTAGTAAAGCACTGAGGAGGATTGGTGCTGCTTATCAAAGCACTGAGGGAGGATTGGTGCTGCTTATCAAAGCACTGAGGATTGGTGCTGCTTATCAAAGCATTGAGGATTGGTGCTGCTTATCAAAGCATTGAGGGGAGGATTGGTGCTGCTTATCAAAGCATTGAGGATTGGTGCTGCTTATCAAAGCACTGAGGATTGGTGCTGCTTATTAAAGCACTGAGGATTGGTGCTGCTTATCAAAGCATTGAGGATTGGTGCTGCTTATCAAAGCATTGAGGGGAGGATTGGTGCTGCTTATCAAAGCATTGAGGATTGGTGCTGCTTATCAAAGCACTGAGGATTGGTGCTGCTTATTAAAGCACTGAGGATTGGTGCTGCTTATCAAAGCATTGAGGATTGGTGCTGCTTATCAAAGCACTGAGGATTGGTGCTGCTTATTAAAGCACTGAGGATTGGTGCTGCTTATTAAAGCACTGAGGATTGGTGCTGCTTATCAAAGCATTGAGGGGAGGATTGGTGCTGCTTATCAAAGCATTGAGGGTAGGATTGGTGCTGCTTATCAAAGCATTGAGGGGAGGATTGGTGCTGCTTATCAAAGCATTGAGGGGAGGATTGGTGCTGCTTATCAAAGCATTGAGGATTGGTGCTGCTTATCAAAGCATTGAGGATTGGTGCTGCTTATCAAAGCACTGAGGAAGGATTGGTGCTGCTTATCAAAGCACTGAGGGAGGATTGGTGCTGCTTATCAAAGCACTGATGATATTACACCCTTAATATGAAAGAAACATACCTTCTGAAAATCCACGAACTTGCTGCTAGCCTGAACCAGTTCAAATTTGTTTCTATTATTGCACTCAGTATTGCGGCAAACTCGCGGCTCAGTGTAGCGAAACTGCTGTTGCAGGCCGCTAATCACCGTGTTACACTGGGCGCAGCGAAACGTGCCGCTGACCAGCTCCGGGTGCACGGGATGGGATCGGATTACCTGGCCGCTGATGCGCATCAGGGTGCCAATTGTGCTGCAGTTTAATTCGCGAATCTTTTTCGAATTGTCAACTCCGACAAAGCCAACGTACATCTCCTTCTTAGGTTGCTGTTGTTGTTGCTGCTGTTGTTGTTGCTGCGACTGCTGGGCCTGTTGGGAAGACTCTGCGGCGGCCAGCTCGGAGACAAACAGGGTTAGCGCTGTGCACAGAGCCGGGTAAACTCGGTAATACTGGTTGAGAACAACGCCAGCCAGCGAGCTGCTGTACCGGTCGACATCGGCAAAGTGCACAGACAGGGTGTTCTTCTCCGGTTCAAGTAGCCGCTTGGCAGCCTCGTGATACTTTTTGCGGCCATTGTCTTGGAACCTGATCAGTGGTAATCAAGCGATATAAACTTGTTAGAGGACTTTAGACAATCTTTAAATATTTTCAGTGGAGCCGGTCCACATACAGCGGCCCAAACTTGATTTATCAAGTTTGCTGGCCCTTGAGGGGGCTGGCCCTCAAGGGTGTTAATTGCACAAGCCTAACCTAAGCTAAGATTCCAATTTATCCCAAACTAATGTGACTGCAATTGAATCAAGGCTGGACTACTGGCACAAGAGTGCCGTACTAGACCCTAGAGTATGCCTCTACAGTCATATAGTCATTTATATATATGTATATATATTATTACTTATTTAAATATTATTTAATTATAATTAATTATTACTGTTAATATATATCACTTACTCTAATTTTATTGCAAGTGTACATAAATTTCTGACAATATTTCTCTACTTCTTCTCTTATAGTTCAAAACCTCTGAATAGATATCTAGAAATAGAATTATAACAAAAATAATAATTACATTCATATTATGTTTCATATATAAAGAATAAAAAAACATCAAATCGTTATCTTGCAAAAAACATAGAAATCAGTTTTGCATTAAATTTTCAAATTTTATGATTATGGAATGATGGAAAACTATTGTGACTATTATTGATAACATAGTTTTTTAATTTTCAGTGCATGTCACACACAAAATGTATACACCAAAAGCCCAAAATCACTTTTTGTATACCAACATATGCCATAGTCTAGTGGTTCTCAACCTGCAGGTTACAACCCACAGTGGGATTGCGTAACCATTTTCTGGGGCTTGTAGCACTAAGAAATGTAAGTACATAATACTTAATGATGTCTTATTTTGATTATAAAAGGGGTTGCAAACATTAAATATAATGCAAGTGAATAAATTAGGGTTGCCTGAAAAAAAGGTTGAGAACCACTGTCATAGTCTAGAAGAAGGCATATATGCTGAAAATTTCTAGGGTATACTCAAGAAATCTAGTATGCATGTTCATACATGTGCAACAGTTGACCAAGTCGGCCAACCAATTTGGCAGCCAACCATAGAAGTTGCAAAAATGCCCACCCAAAAAACACCAAGTAGTAGTACTAAATAGCTGACAAGGCATTTTGGGTTTATAAGACAGTCATAGTTACTCCTGCCATTCACCCAATGTTGCATTAATTGCATTTTTTACATGTAAGTCACATTTTTGGCCAAAAACTACATTGCATTTTTGTTAAAACTAAGTTGCACAGCCAACCAAATTTTGGAGGTCGCACATTTATGTGCATGTTGGTGTAAAAAATGATTTTGGGCTTTTAGTGGGCACATTTAATTTTTTGCTGTATGACATGCACCTAAAATTATGTTATCAATAATAGTCACAATAGTTATCTATGCATTATAAATAATAATCATAAAATTTGATAACTATTCAATGCAAAACTATTTTCTATGCTTTTTACAAGGTAACAATTTTTAATTTTAATAAAAACAAACAATAAACAAATTTTGTTTTTTTCTTTGAATATATGAAATGTTATACAAATATATTATTATTTTTTGTATTACCCTTATCTAATTTAAAAACTTTTATCAAAATTACTAGTCTAATAGTACCATTGTAAAATTGACAATTTGAAGCTTTGCATAAGTAATGTTTGGCATACATTGGCATACACCAAAAAAATTGCATTTTTTCAGGTGCTAACCAATTTGGCAATAGAGATTCACCATGAACAAATTTGGCAAAAGCAAATTCAGTGACAATCTAGTCAAATTTGGTGACAATCTAGATTCTAATCAAATTTGGCGACAAAAAACTTTTGTATAATCTTTTTAATTCTTTTAGTACAATGGTATTAGACAGCATATTAGTTTGCCTTTATAATTGAGTTTGTTTTTTATCTTTATTTATCGTGTACTTTTCAAATGCACTTTCCAATAAATGTTTGCTCATTTTTTGAAGATGTTTGTTCTAGAATTTTTGTTCATTTTTTGAAGATGTTTGTTCTAGAATGTTTGTTCATTCTTAAAGACACACAATGTCTATTTTGATTGAACACCATTTTTTCTATTAAAGGTTATGCAGGAGTTTAGTGGCTAGAATTTAAGGCACCTCTTTGCCATAAAAATCTAGATATAGTGTATAGCAATAGTATCAATTGATAATACCTCTAATATACATTTTTCAATGTATTCAGCTAATTATGCAAACCCCATACTTAAGTAGGTTGTATTGTATTGTTAATAAAGGGGATGGGGGTTGGTCTAATAGATAGCTTATATCTGAAGCCTTAGTTGCAATCAATAAATTAGACTAAAAGACTTGTTGCAAAATTTGCCTAGATTATTGCTAAATTTGCATGAATCCTTTTTTGGGATACATATAGACCATTCCAAACTATGGCATATATGCTAAATTTCTTGAATATATCCTAGCAACAAGGTCCCAAGGTCTAGTACTATGTGCATAGCATGCATCAATGAGTTGGCAAAGTTTTTTGGTATGCTTTGTGTAGCAAGGCAATGTATAAAAAAGTAAAATGCATGGCACCATAGTCAGAGCTATGTAATAGCTATGCCATACAGAAAATTTTCAGTCATTTTAAAACATGATATAATACTTGTCATTTTTTAAGCAAATAAATTTAGGTTGCAAACAAGAGAACATTTTAATAAGCATTGTTTATCTGCAATCATATAAAATGCAAAACACAAAAAGCAATAGTTGCAACATAAAAAAGGTCCTTTATTGTTGCAGCACCTCAATTTGTGACCTCCCCCTTGGTCTATTGGCATCACTTGAGATAGTAGATTTGATCCAACTTTCCTATAGTCTTTAGGCCTGCAGAGTAAAAAAATTATTGTTTACATGGTGCATACTTAGGACTATAGATAGTATCCCTATTAGGCCTATACAAAAACCTAGGTCTAGGACTAGATGACCTAGACTCTGGAAAGTTACATATATGCTAGAAAATTCCAGCATACAAATGATCCCTTTCAAAGTTGGCATATAATTTTGGCATAAAAATTCATGCAAATTTTTTGTGTATAAATTTTGGTAAATAAATTTATGCCATGCATGAAAATTGTAATGTACATTAACATTTTTATGTAAAATAAAGGACAATTTCAAGTCTAAAAAAGTCTAAAAAGTCAATGATAAACTTTATGCTTCTTCAAAATTAAAAATAAATAAAAATAGTATAACTCATCATTGAAATGTAAATTTTGCATCATGTTTTCTATAGGTATAATGTAAGTTTGTTTAAAATGAAAATAATTAGGCCTATAATATTTTAAAGACTTTATATAAAAGCCTTTCTTAGAAAATTCTACTCATAAAAACCAAATGACCTTTTTAAGAGGAATTTTTGGCATAAATTTTAGAGAAATTTTTTGTCTCTGGCACTTTTTACACTGGTATACATTTAGCTAAGATAGGATTCTTGTTCCAGTGTACACTATTACAGTTTTTAGTCATTTTGTCATCTACCATTTCGTCATCTGGGATGTCTGGGGTACTCAGCTCAATTAGAGACACTTTGTCATCTTAATTAGCATGCAATATCTGAAGAGTCATTTTGTTATTCATTAATCATATTAGTTCCAACTTTCAAGTGAAATTATTATGGCAATTAAACATTTACTTGGAATCCTAATGATCTTAGTCATTTTGTCATCTTGATTGATAAAACCTGTTGATCAATGATCAATTGGTTCTGCTTGCTGCAGCTTATAATTAATAAAAACCAAAATAGTTTACACTAACTCAAATCTCACACAGATTGATTGGTTTGATGACAAATTATCTAGTATAACTAAATATTTGGTCACTTTTTCATATTATTTTTCAAAGCTACTTTGCTTCTGGTCACTTTGTCATCTGATATGACGAAATAGAATATGACAATCTGACCAGTGACCCACTACTACATAATCCAGACATTGGTAGGTAGATGACCAAATTCAACAAATTTAACTAGGAATAGTTAAATTGTCAATTGACATGATTTGTAGACAACAAAAGGATTCCCTTTGTCATAAAGCCCTTTTCAGAACCAATAATAAAGTGACTAGAATTCATAAAAAGCAAAAAACAGGTATGCCATGTTTGCTGCCAATAAAAGTAAAGAACTTACTCATCTAAAAACTGATGAAACAGAGCTTTTGCATTTTCAGAAACATCATCAAGGACTCTATTGTGTTGGGCATTTTGATTGACGGCTTCCATTTTCAATAATTGTTGTTTACAAACGTGTTTTTTTTAATTTAGTAGCTAGCTAACTAGGCCTATCCTCAATTTTTGGATGTCGGGATGAGTTTAGAATACAAATTAGGTAGGCCTAGTCAGGGTAGAATTTAATGAGCTAGCCTTTGCTTTGAATCGATTAAAAATGCAGAGGGAAGTGCCGACCGAGCGGTGACGATGGGGGCTGGCTGATTAATTAATGAATTCAATGACTGACGTGACAAGGTATGCGACGCGACTCTCGGGTATTCTCAGCAGCAGTCTAAGAATATTTTACGTTTCCCGCATAGTTAGTTCAAGAATTAAATATTAAATATATTTGAAATCGTAGACCATAAACGTAAAACAAGGAAGGCTGTTATGTGTATACATTAATTAAATTTTTTTACTATGAGGCTTTAATTAGCCTACAATTTATATTTTTAAAAATTGACAGCAATAAAACAGAATTTTAACTACGCTAACTTTCGTGGGTGTGTAATGTACTTTTTACTTTTGGTTTAAATTAAACGGAAAGAAAGGAGGTCATTTCCGATTCTGACATGGAGAGGAGTCAAAGTTTGGGTGGAAAGGTATAATCATAGCTAGATAAACTTAGCACATACAGTTGGAGAGCATGATTTGAGAAGATAACGAAATTACACTGTAGATATTAGGTACATGCTTGTATAATTGTGGTCAGAATGTTGGTCCGTAAACCAGAAAAAACTCACGTTTTCCGTTCCATCAACAAGTGAATAAATGCCATCGCCAGGCACATGAAAAACTATTTTAATGGAATTAACTACAATACTTAGCTTGGCAAAATTAATTATAGAATCTATATAGGGATGCGCTTAATTCCATGCAGATACATTTACGTTTATTAGAGCCGGGAATTACAGTAGAAATACTAGAAATACCAAAACAAATTCGTGGATGTTTGCATCCAAGTTTATTTTTCGTAAGTAAGGTATTTTCGGAGTACATGTAACTCATAGCACAACAACCATGCAATCAACTTTGAATATCTAGTTTATCATCCGGAGGATTTTTTAATGCACAACGAATTACACACGCGTTTAGCTTGCCATCTATTCGTCTACATGATCTCGGTACATGTACATGGTTTCGTGCCGGATGTGGGCGACGAAATTCTCGCTAGGGACGTAATTGAAAGAGCCAGAATGCCTTTTGATCTGTGCGGGCGTGCTGCACTCGGTGACCTTGACTGACGCGGTGCCACATGTTGCAGATCTTGCGGAGAACACCCTACTGTACAAGCGACAGCTCGATCAACGAGACACACGGCAATTAGATAAGGCGTTCGGCACCCGCCGCGGTCCAGCAAAAAAAGCGTACGGCTCGCTATGTTCACCTTAACTATAGTACCTAAATGAGTGACACGCAAACTCCAGACCCTCATGTACATGTAGCAGGCGGATTGACGTACATTAAAGACGGATCGCTTCTAGGCGCGTGATTTAAAGCCCCCCCCCCGAAACAAAAACAAGTAGAATTGAAGACTATGTCATTCGGACGTCAGGCTCTTAGCCCATTTCTATTAATTCGATACAAGAGATCATGCAAGATCATAGAGAACCTACATGTATACAAACTACAAAAAATATCAGAAAAACAAACACGTTTTTAATTGAGGATAAAGATAAACAGATTATAGGCGCAATAGGTGCTCAGTTTTAAGTGCCCATTGCATATACATGTGTAATACGAGCGTAACAATAAAAAGATTCACATACGAGCGTATAATGTTACGTGTTCGCTTATAAAATACTTTGTTCAGCAAGGTGCAACAGTGCGCAATATGTAGAATATTTGAAGTAGCTAAGGCTAAAAGCATGAGCTGCGCCTACGAAAGTACTCGCGCATTTTCTCGTAATTCGATGACGATTAGTGCTGCGATCAAAGAATTTGCTGCATGTAACTACGAATTTTATAAAGATGGCGAAACAGTGCGAATGTGGTATTCGGCTTGAGACATGAATTTAGTTTCGGTTCATTCTCCAAACTTAAGAGTAAACAACAGATCGACTCTAAGAGTTTCTTCAATAAATGTGAAGGTGAGAGCTAGTTCTAAATCTAGCCGTCCTCCCATGGCGTCACCGTAGAGCTGTCCGGCTTTTTCTCTGACGCAGCCTCCGTCTCCCAAGGCGCCACCTCGCCCGCGCTCGCCTTGTTCGCGACTGGTTCGCAGCCGCTCGGCCCAGCTTGATCCACCGGTCGCGTCTTGAGCACTCGAGTTCCGGATGAACTCGATGCCTCCAGACTGCTCTGCGTCTCCACTTTGCCGCGCTGAGAGATTGACGCTGTCACAGTTGGGTGCGCCGCGCATGACGATGTCGGCTGTGCCGCCTTCTTGCCGAAGTTAAACAGGGCGCCGCGCTTTTTCATAGCGTGGCGCTCAATTGCCGACTGCAGCAGCGTTTTGTAATCGTCGGAGCGCAGGAAGCGCTGGTAGCTGTCCTTCTTCATCAACAGGTAGATGTGCTCCTGGGCTTCTTCAAAGGAGAATCGGTTGGGCGACTGCATGCCCTTCTGAGTAATTGTCATGGTCTTGGAATCGATGTTGATCTCGGATGGCGCTCCCGGAGCAAGAAACTCGTCAAAAATTTGCGTCATGCGCGATCTCAGCTGGTCGTTGGGACCGAACTTGTAATCCTGCACAGCTAGCCAAAAGCTGAGATTCTCCGAGCTGAACTCCTTAGTAAGAAACTGTTTAAAGTACTCCCGGCCAGCTGCATCACGGAGGAGAAAGTCAAAATAAGCTGACCACATTTTTACCTGCTTTGGTGTCAGACCACTCTCTCCGTAGCCCAGGCTGTTCTGAAACACAGCCACATCATCACCAACCCAGGGCGACTGACCGCTGGTCAGAGCGGCGCTATCTGATGATGGTCCTCCTGAGTGATCGGCTTCAGTAAAGGACGTGTCGACCGCAGGCCCAGCACCAGCTGTGCCTGCGGCTGAATTGCTGCCATTTGCTGGTTGCTGTGCCATCGTCCCTGCTGTCCCTGGTGCCGCCGGCCGAGTGTGCAAGAACCAATCAAATGCCTTGGAGATCTCGTAGCAAGCAATGATGGTCTCACCGGACTTGTGATGCGCATTCTGACTGCTGACTAGGGACTCCTTGTGCTGACGTCGGCGACGCTGCTTGGCTAATCGATTCTGCGTCTGGGTGAGGCTGAAGTGCCGCGGTACCGGGTGATCAACTGAGTTAATGTAGCCCGGAGGCGGTCGGTGCACGCGCCAGTAGGCCTGCTCCTGCATTTCTAACACCATTCGGTCATTCTTTTTGCGCTCCCGCAGCAGCTTCAGCTCCTCCTCGGCCTGCAGAGCGATAAACTGCCAGCGATCGGCCAGCAACTTTTGCAGCTTGGACAGGGCCAACTTTTCAAAGTCCTCGAAGCCTGGTTTCTGCTTGCTGCGAATCATGCGCTTGACCAGGTGAATAGCATAGTCTAGATTGTCAGGTCGACCGGAAATCGATAGCCAATAATACGGCGACTGAAAGCGGTACAGACACGATGGATCGTCCCTCACCGCCAAGGAATAATCATCGCTCAGAGGGTAGACGTAGCCGTAGATTGCCAAGAGGCTGGCAATGTGGTTGGCCTCTGTCGGTTCCTCGGCTCCCGTGTATCGTCGGACCCAGGCGATGAGGTCGCTACCGGCAACTGCCGCCGGCACAGAGGTCAGAAATGCCTTCTGGGCTCGAAAAGTGACACCTGTTTGAGGATGTTGCATTGCCTGTACCATCGCCTCTAGCTTCGTGACGACGTGTGTATGACGCCAGTTGTCCAGCGCCGAGCTTGAGCTGCAGCCAACTGTCTGCTGCTGCTGCTGCTGGTGGTCGGTGACCTGGCGTCCTTCTTCGTCTTCACTGACATCGGATGCACAGTTTACTAGTGTCATGCCTTAGGCAGACGGGAAACAGTAGTGAAGCTGTGTGGAATAGTTTCTGCGCTCGAGTATTAGATTTGAATAAAAGTGACCGAGCTGAGAAATGAGAAGCGAGAGAAAGTGAGTCGGGATGGCGTGCAGGGGTTGAAGGGTGTCGCTCCTCTAAATTCATCTTTGCAATATCCTTCTCAGTTCTATCCGTCGGTCGCTACTAGCAACCATCCGTCCCATCCCCTCCTACCCGAGCCAGTCTGATCTTCCGTCTCTTTTTTCTAACCAGCAGCTTCTTCTCCCTTGCTTCCAACTCTTCCCAGCAGAGGTATCGAGTACTCAGTGCAGGGATCCACTTTCTGTTCTCCTCAGTTCCTTTCCCGCCCGGACTCAACTGTCCCTCTAGCTACATAGCCGTACATTCAAACTCTTTGCTAGCCCGCTCCAGTCAGCAATGCGAGTGCGAGGCTTAGAGAGGGGGAATTGCGATCGAAGGACGGACCAGGCGGGAAGCGAGTAGCATCATCAACTGCTCGCGGTCCTGCGAGTTGCACTTTCTGAAAAGCAGCGGCCATGGTTAGCAAAATCCAGCCAATACTCATGCTTCATTCCCAAATTAAGCTTCAACGAACGTCACTATATGGGCACTGTATGCTACATTAAAATGTGGCAACAAAGTGTGGCAAGAAGTAATGCACTGCTGTGAGAGCGTACATGCATGTACTTTATGTTTGACAAGCGGATTAATCTGGGACGGGACTTTGAATCAGCGGTTGTACGGTATCTGTTTGTTCCTTGTCCTACTAGTGACTAATTAAACGCAGCATTTGAAAACAGAAGACACAAGAATGCTGGACAGCTCAAGATGATAGCAATTCGCTAATTAGCTTTGTTTGTTTGGCTTTCTTTATAGAACAAGAATGAACATTCTAGAATAATTTAGGACTCAGTCGCGTTGCCGGTCTCCAAATCAGATTCAGTGAGCTCATGATCAAATCAATGGTACAAGTGCAACGCTGCTAGTAAAACGATGCTAGCTATACGTCAAAATCTACGTGGCAAAGACAGCTTGAAAAGTTGCTTCAGTCTGGAAGGAGGGTGCATACGAGCTTAAAAACTTCAGCTCACAAAATGAGTCATGGAACAGTTCTTCAACCGAAGCTAGCAGAGAATTTCTCAAGTGACGTATTTCCCATACAGCGTAATTTGCTTAACAGTAGAAAGACCATGGGGGTGTATTTCAAATACACACATTTTTCTTTTGTCTGGATCTCCGAAAATATTCAACCAATTGCCATCAAAATCCAGAACACGGGCTAAAATTTTCCGCTCAATTTGATGAAGCAACTCCGAGAATCACGAAAAATCGGCATCGTCGAGATATTCAACGATTCTCCTCGGGGTGTCCGGTGGCAAAAACCACCAACATTGGCAAATTTTTTCTGTTCACAAAATCTCATCATGAAACCACGTCGGCTCAGGAAACTATGCATATGAAATGGACCCAGATTATTGAGCCAATATGGATTCACCATAAGGGTTTATACAGTGTAGTGTTGGTTGTCCTTGCCACCAGTGTCTTCCACAAGAATCGTTGAATATCTCGACGATGCTGACGTCGGATGACTTTGAAAGTTAATTCGTTGGAAAGAGGGGGAAATTTTGATTCAAATGGTGGACTTTTACGAAAATCGGTTATTCGGTTTGCGAGCTATGGTGAAATTGGTTGTGTGTATTTGTAATACACCCCCCATGGTCTTTCCCCATGGGGAAAAATAGCGTGGTCTTTCTACTGTTAAGAACAATTTCACTGCAAGAAACAATCTACTCGTATAAAGTAGTAAAATGTTTTAAATGAGTATATAATGGGGGAATTGTCGAGTAGCAGTTGCCAAGGAAGGGCTCGTATGTTCTCTAAACATCTGCAGGAGTGCAATTTACGCTGTTCGCTCGTCTGGCAGTTTTCGCCACAAATATGCGACTCTGTTCGGACCGCATTCGATGATGGAGAGACAGCGGTCGTTCTTAAAATGTATTTTCGCGTCGCAAGCTATGCGCGGACGCCAACAATTCGAATCTACCTTGTGGCTGCCATGGTCCCAGCTTACGGATGCTGGATCAATCGACTTGCAACGCTCGCAGCTCTCGACCAACCGCTCTCGGAAAAGCTGTCTAGCCAGTTATAGGGTCTCCTACGTCAAAGTGATGTTGCTCAAGTTGATGTCGGATGCAGCACACTGAGACCATCCCTGGGGGCCCTGTTGTGCCAGAAGGTCATGTCGAGGATGTCGGGTCCACTTCCCATGGATGCATATATGCACAAAGCTACGTAAAGTACGCGCTTGATAAGCAATAAGCAAAATGAATTATTTTGTATATTGATTGACTTTGATCGAAACCATGCATTCACGAGAGTTACTTTTACTAAAGCAGAACCTCATAACCTCAAAAATTTTGCGTAATCGAATTCTTCAAGTGGTGAGCCAGCAGGAGTGGCTAGCAAAGACTTCAAGGATGTAAAGTTTCGAGCATGTGAAACGCCCCTCCCCCCACCTTAAGTTGCAAACTTTGTCTATAGTGCAAACAGCTTTGGCACTTTTTTGTTCCCCACCTATTATTACATGTATATCCGCCTTGTATAAATTAATTCTATGTCTGTCTGGAAAGGGGATTATAGTGTCCGATCAGACAGCTATTGGTCAATTAGGAGAGCAATACGTGACAGCTGCATGGTTAATTAGACCGGTTTGAGGTCACGCACGCGACCTATGTTCATTTTTTTCGTTCTAACAGTGTTTTTAATTGCTTTACTATAAAAAATTTTCAATAGTGACGACGAGCAATTGCATGTCATCCTTTAAGGTATTTACGTAGCAACCTGGAAAAGCCTCAACAAGTTTTAATAAATACCGAAATGCAAAAATATGTATGAAGTTGTATCTTCTCATTGATTGTTAATTGAATCTTCCAACGTTCCGTGACGCTGAGTTGGCTGCTTTTTTGTGCAACGGATAGGGAGTGCAAATCGTCTTTCGGTGTGCCCACCGCCCAGCAATTTGAGGCAGTGGAAATTGTGGAATAGTTGGGATAGCCGAAGGAAACCACCGTACAATCAAGCGGATGGCGACCAGAAGTGGACGCGACAAGCTGGGCATGGTCTTCTGGTACAGCTTCGCTCAAAAGGACAAAGCAGCTCGATTAGAAGCTCCCATCAAAGCATATTGCCGACGCAACTGAAGCCAGTTCTTTGCTTCCGGCTATAGAACCGAGGTCATTTTGAAGCCACTTAAATGCCTGATGCACGGATGAGTGGTCACGTGACGGGTCCAACTCGTTGTTACACTCCTATACCTTCTAATTAGTTATCTTATGATCAGGGGATTATGTTAAATAGGCGCCTGTCCACACCTCCACTGCACCATTGTAGTCGTCTTGCTTTTGTCTGTAAAACAGTAAAAAGCAAGACCCTTCGATTATATGAAATTTCGAGCTCGTGAAAGGGACATACAATTGTAGTTTTCTACGACACGATCTACGATGTGAGGTTTCGAGCTTATAACGTTTACTGTCTTCAATTACGAGTATGTGAAAGCGAGCTTTAGATGTATTTATTATCAAATGAACCCATACAAACAAAAAACACTATTTTATTAACGATTTTAAATACGAGCCTTCTTACAGAACAAGTGCATTGGCGAAGCAAAATGGAAGAATTTATAATTCAATTAGTAACAATGATGAGGTCTCGATTAATTAAGTGTAATGTTTGTAAACAGGAACAATTATGCGAGCTACCAACAGAAAAAGCAGAACATGCAACGAGAAAGACTTCAGTTAGTTAGACGAGACGGTGTCGTCTAACCGTCTTTAGTTAGACGAGACTCTCGTCTAACTGATGGGACACCCGCTACCCTCTCGGTGGGTTAATTGGTAGGAGACCCGCTACCCTCTCGGTGGGTTGGTAGGAGACCCGCTACCCTCTCGGTGGGTTGGTAGGAGACCCGCTACCCTCTCGGTGGGTTGGTAGGAGACCCGCTACCCTCTCGGTGGGTTAGTAGGAGACCCGCTACCCTCTCGGTGGGTTGGTAGGAGACCCGCTTCCCTCTCGGTGGGTTGGTAGGAGACCCGCTACCTTCTCGGTGGGTTGGTAGGAGACCCGCAACCCTCTCGGTGGGTTAATTGGTAGGAGACCCGCTACCCTCTCGGTGGGTTGGTAGGAGACCCGCTACCCTCTCGGTGGGTTGGTAGGAGACCCGCTACCCTCTCGGTGGGTTGGTAGGAGACCCGCTACCCTCTCGGTGGGTTAGTAGGAGACCCGCTACCCTCTCGGTGGGTTGGTAGGAGACCCGCTACCCTCTCGGTGGGTTGGTAGGAGACCCGCTACCCTCTCGGTGGGTTGGTAGAAGACCCGCTACCCTCTCGGTGGGTTAATTGGTAGGAGACCCGCTACCCTCTCGGTGGGTTAATTGGTAGGAGACCCGCTACCCTCTCGGTGGGTTAATTGGTAGGAGACCCGCTACCCTCTCGGTGGGTTAATTGGTAGGAGACCCGCTACCCTCTCGGTGGGTTAATTGGTAGGAGACCCGCTACCCTCTCGGTGGGTTAATTGGTAGGAGACCCGCTACCCTCTCGGTGGGTTAATTGGTAGGAGACCCGCTACCCTCTCGGTGGGTTAATTGGTAGGAGACCCGCTACCCTCTCGGTGGGTTAATTGGTAGGAGACCCGCTACCGTCTCAGTGTGGCAACCTGATTTTCGACTCTGCACCCAGGTTTTGGAGCCAGGATGCAAGAAACGGCACAATAATTTAGACGAAAAACCTTAGTTTAGGAATAGTACTCAAGCCTAGGCAAGCTAAGGTCAACAGGCCGGCCGGGCCCGGTCTCCAGGTCCGGGCAGAGCTGATCAAAATCGTAGCATAACGAGGCGTCGCAATGAGCAGATTGAGTGAGATCGAGAGCGCCGCACACTGGCTGAGCTCGCTCGCCGGCAAGGTAGGTGCCATCGACCAAATTAAAGCCGTCCTGTATGCCCAATGTAAGATCTAGGGCGCCGTCCTTGCTCAAAGTGAACGAGGAGATCGGTGGTAGGACGCAAGAGGAATACACGGCTGTGTGGGGTGGAGGCGGGTGCTGCGCTGGCGGTGGAGGCGGCGGCTGCGCAGTTGGAGCAGACTGGCTCGGAGCCAGGCGCAGGGGTGTGGCAGCAGCTGCTGTTTCTGCTGCTGCTGTTGCCACCGCAGTTACAGACGGAGATGTCGCATTGGTTGCGGCTGAACCGCCGCTGGTGGCTGAGAAAGGACAGAGGAAAAGAATGAATATTAATTTTTATCTTGTAATACATTGTCTATCTCCACAGTTGCCACACTGCCCTGTCATGCAAAATGAGTGCCTGTGGCGCTAAAATGAGTGGCTGTGGCGCTAAAATGAGTGCCTGTGGCGCCAAAATGAGTGCCTGTGGCGCCAAAATGAGTGCCTGTGGCGCTAAAATGAGTGCCTGCGGCGCCAAAATGAGTGCCTGCAGCGCCAAAATGAGTGCCTGCGACGCCAAAATGAGCGCTGACAACACCGATTCTCAAAATAATGTGCATGTAGGAATTTAGTCATGTACATGTAAAATTCTTGGCTTTGTCCCCCCCACCGTAAAATCCATGGCGACGCCCCTGCAAATTGTCAGTCAGTCAAATTGCTTGAGACAATCGCCGTTTTCCCCTTGCTTCGGGCTGACCTTCACAGGCATGAATCGTACGACCAAAACCCCAAGCCAAGTACGAAACTTCGCCGCACACGAAATCGAGCCCAGGCATCTTAGTGCTAAAATTTGTTCTGCTCTGTCCGAATGCAGACACATGACTGATTCTTTAGAATCTTCAACACGTTCAGAGTTTCAACTATAATGTCCATCCACGCTTTAAAACTTGTGTACAATCAAAATTTTACCATCAAGCGGCTCGTCCGCATGCCAGCGCTTCCGATGCTTGCGCAAATTTCCGGGATCTTTGAAAGCTTTGCCGCAGTGCCGGCAGTTGTGCAGCTGGCCCCGGTGGCCGCGCTCGCAGCGACTCTTGTCAGCCGAATGGGCAAATCGTTTGCCGCAGACTGAGCAGGCGTGGCGCCGCTCCTCTGGTAGCTGATGAGATTCCAGATGCCGGCGTAGGTAAGCCTCGGTGTTAAAACGCTTGCCGCAGTGCACGCAGGCATGTTGCAACTCATTTGCGTGCAGAGCTGCGTGCTGCTGCAGCTGGTAGCGATACAGGAACGGCTTTTCCGAGCGCTTGCAGCCGCGCCACTGGCAGGCCAAACTGTCGCCTGATTCCAATTTGGCCGCGTGCGACATCACGTGATTGGCCAAGTCGGATTGCACACAACCGACTGGGCAACCTCGCCACAGGCATTCAAGCATTGTTTTACAGATCGCTGTGGGATTTTGTATGGTAAATTTGCACTTTTAACAACAATAATCGCAGGATACTGAGGTGGCTGAGGAAATTCTACCCATCCCACTAGCTCCTGAGCACATACACGAATATAGTCACGCTGACAATGCCCAGTGGCCCTGACTTTCAAATCGTCAGGCATGTACACTCTCTGCGCCTTGGGGGTTGGCCTTCATAGGTGTGATTTGCACAACAGCCAATTTTATGCACAAGCTCTAAAATACCATGGAATTGTGGTGTGAGAACTTTAGTTTTACAATACAATTTTCTTAACACACAGTGTTTTGTGTTGAGTAGTGAAGATAGGCTACCAGTTTCAGAGGTACAAGTAATGTACTACTTAAACAAGCTATAGCCCACTCAGTATATAATTACTTAATATATTTAGGGCTGGAATGTCACAAAATACTTAATAGGCAGGGGAATAACTAGAAATTTTGTTTGGAGGTATTGTTTTTCATCCCAAGTTTTCAACTTCTACTTAGAAAGTTAGAAGCACTCTTATCAATTTTTACTTATTATATGTAAAACAAGCTAGAGTTAAGTATTGCTATTCAAATCTGGGAAAATAATTCAGAGTTCATATAAATTAAAAGATTGGTCATAGCCTATCAAATCAAAGCCTATCTAAAAATGGCTAATGTAAATTAACCTTATATAGTAATGTAATGATTATGAAATGATATAAGATAATTAAAAAAGGCTAAGGTTAGAATGGATATTTTAGAATGGATATATAGATGTTAAAAGTAAAGTAAGTCTATTGTAGCCAAAGTTTTTTGAAGATATTAATCTTAGCTCTATTAGACAAACTAATCCTTACTACAAATGCTTTTTAGCATATATTTAAATTTTAGCTTTGGCAAACCATAGCATTTTATTAGTTAATAGGAATTTATAATTTATATATTCATTGGCAGCAATAAAGGTACTAAAGTGCTATTGCTTTTTACCTTTAAATTATAAGACCATAAACTATAAGCAATCAAAGAACTAATATATGTGGCAGACTTTAAGAATGCCCACCCCCCCTGACATAGGCCTATATCCTGATTCCTGGCTACATGCCTGATACCAATTATTATCTAGCTACAATTTCCACTTTATAAATATATTTAAAAAAGGGTCCTAAAGTTTAGCCAAAAAAATTAAAGCAGTTATTATAGCATCAACCTTTTCTATTGCTAGCTAGGCCTAATGGCATTGCCATTTCTTCCTATAGATATTATAGCAAGCACCTATAAATTCGGTATCTATATATGCTTTTTGATGCTTGTGCTTTTTTGTGCCAAGTATTTTGGTATTGCATATTAGTTATAAGCTATGCAATCATAGTAAAATAATCACAATTGACAAATAATTGTTAACAAGTTTACCTAGATATGAATGGACTGATGGGCACATATGTCCCCAGTGTCCCCCCTGGCCTTTGTGCCTTGGCTATGCTCCTCCATGCGTATAGAATAAGTGCATAGGCTATATATTTACAATATCTTAAGAAAAATATTGTATAAAAACATATTGTGTTAGTAAGTGATAGCTGATAGGCCTAGTAAAGCTGTAGAACCACTTGACAAAGGCATAGAGGCTTAAAGGAAAGTTAGGCCTATATATATACTTATCGTTTTATCTTTATACAAATTCAGTTTTTTATTGTTTTTAACTTTTAAAAAATAATATAGGCCTAATTGGCTGAAATTTTATACTATAGTATAATTTTACAACAATAAATTATATGAGTTTATAATACATTTTATGATTTTTAAACTTTCAGGTTTTAAGTACGCTGGCAGACGAATAGTATAGTTCCCGAGTAAAGAACTCTTATACAGCTAAGTCATCATTCAATCAGTGCAGTCAGTCATCGATGATGTCATGTCAATTGTTTCCTAGAAAGGTATACGATTTAATTAATAGTAAATGAATGAGGTTCAAAAAATCAAACTATATACCACATTAGCTTTTCTGAGGCATCAAGATGTTTAACAAGTAAGTCAAGAAAAAAATTTATAGAAATTTTAACATTATTATTTAGTACTTACGTTACTCTTGAATGTCGTTCAAATCCCAACACTATTTTTTAAAAAGTTTGCCTACGCCTGCAATGACCTCATACACATGGGAGTCGTTAGGAGTCAGGACTAGGCAGTCTTCATCAAAGAGCCTCTTCATATCGCCGGTTCGAAAAACGGAACCGGTTCAGAACCGGTTCGTCGCTCTTCATATCAATGGTTCGAAAAAAACAGAATCAGTTCCGGAACATGGTTCTGGTTCTAAAATATGGTTCGAAAAATTATCTCGAACCGTTGTCATGTTTACACTTTAACAGTAAAATATATTTGAAATAGTCAATTTTTTATTATTGTTTTATAATTATTCCTTTTTTGTCATATCCAAGAGGAAACAAAGTCAAAGAACGACAAAATTAAATTGTAAATACTGTCAAACATAAAATGGGTTCGAAGCTCCTCATTTCACACTGGTTCTGGTTCTAGAACTCGAATTTATTCTGGTTCTAGAACCGATTGCCGTGAAGAGGCTCAAAGAGGACATACATCGGATACTGCGAATTAATACCTGCTTTGCATGCAAAAAGATTCTTAGCTACTTACTAATTTTTAGTATATACGGCTCATAGAACTATGGCATTATCTCAATACAATCCTTGCTTAACTAATTTAATTAAAAAATAGTTTAGATAGGTCTAGGCCTTAGCACAGCTGCACTATTTATTTTAAAGCCTGCTAGGCCTCCTCATAAAATAGTGAATATTTTTTATATATAAATTCAGACTAGGCCAATACAGTATATGTATCAAACTATTGGCCTAAGGATTCTAGTAGGCCTAGGCCTAATACACCTTTTCACGTTCAATTTTGAACAAAGTCCAGTTCTAAAAAAACTAGCGGAAATTCAATTCAGACAATTCAGACTGGGGACAATTTTGTCTATGGCTAAACCTCGCTTCTGTAGCAGAATGTTTTGAACTGGGGTTTGTTGCCCCAGTCTGATTTGTCTGAATTGAATTTCCGCTAGTTTTTTTAGAACTGGACTTTGTTCAAAATTGAACGTGAAAAGGTGTAGTGACTCCAACAAAGAGATTGATAAATTAAATTTTATTTTTTATTCTATTGAATAAATCTCATTTGATTTGTATAAAAAATACAAAACTTTAATAATTTAAATGTTTAATATTTTTGTAATTGATTTTTATGGGCTTTTAGAAGGTATCAACACTTTTAGATGCCTATCAGCCCATGCTTTTTGGTTGGCCTATTGCATTTTGGTATCTATATCCCATGGTCTAGTTTGCTTTTTGATAAACCTAAAACAGGTATAAGTTAAAATTAAGGCAGTTGTTATTTGTCCGATGACCGGACGAATAGCCTTTTTGCTATTTGTCCGGTTAAATTGCTAACATAAGTATCTTATTTGTTTTGTGATGAATAGACCTATTCTCGTCTACTGATTAATATTTTCTTGTATACTAGAGTGTTAAGCAAAGCAATATATTAGGCCTATTCAATTCAGCATAATTTGGTGTATAAGACACATACTAGTATAACAATATAATAATCAAGATACGAGTAAGAAGTCTTTGAAGTCTAGGAATATTTACCCTTGTGGTTTTTATGAACTAGATATTTTAGCATTATCAATTTAACTGGACAAATAACAAAATGTTTATTTGTCCGGTATTAATTGGATGAATAGGAAAGCATGGTCAGGATCCAGTAACCGGACAGTAACTATATTATTATTCGTCTGGTCACCGGACAAATAACAACTGCTTAAAATTAATTAGATACAGAAATAAAAAAATATTCCATAATCTAGCCTAATATAAATAATAAGTGCACTATAGTATTGTTTCAATCGAAATTATATTTATAATAATATAATATTGTTGATAAAAATCATCTTGACTTAGGCCTTATTTATCTAAGCTTTTTTAGTACATATATTCTTATGTAATTCTTATTATAGTATCAAAATAACTATAGCTAGATATATAATTGAACATAAATTTTCAAGGATAAAATAATTTTTTAATATTATTCAATGTAAATATATTAATACTAGCATTTCATAATCTATTTATCATCTATGGTACATCTTCAGGTTTATTTTATTAGAATAAAAAAACTGAACTGAGGTTAATGATAATGAATATTTGTGTGAAACAAAAACTTTATGAATAATTATTCTATATAGTAAATTGTCTAAAGATCAATAGGCATATTGAGGACAAAAGATGTTAGCAAAGCAATATAGTCCATAGTTGGCATTTTCTCAAAACTTAAAAGACATAAAGACAATGGCCTGTGCCACTATATTGGAATTGAGTTTTGAGGTTGTGAGACAAAACTTTTATGTGCATGGCCTCAAGAATCTTAAGTTTATAGTCAGATGTATATACATTGATCAATAATTATAAAGCATTTATTAGGAATGCTATTGGAGCAACAAAATGCATTGGAGTTTGAATGGCTGATGAATTGAGCTAGTATTCTCTGGTTCTAGTCTGTAAGTATCTTTTTGTCTTCCCCACAAAAGAGATTCTTTGATTATCAAAACAGTTGAAACAGTAGACAACACTCGCATACAGAGTACATGGCATATGTGACTTCAAATAGCCAATAAAATCATCAATTTTGGATGACTGAAGGACAATATGGATTTTTATATTAAGCATGTTGTTGCTGATTTTGCTTTTAAAGATAAAAGATAGATCCCATGTTTAAGGAAGGATACCAAAGGGTGCCAAGGATACCAAAGGATAGGATACTAAAAAGGAAGAACAATGATCAGTTTACTGAAATGGATGTTTTCAGCTTTAGTGGTTTGTTGTAGGTTGACTTTTTGGTAATGAATTTTTGATGTTGTAATGGATAAAAGCAAGTAGATAGCCATTTTTTGAAGATTTTGGTAAAGGTTTTGACTTCTTGGTCAAAGTTGATCTAGATATTGCAGATAGTAAAAGCTCTGTAGAAAATATTTGATCAAACTAGACTTTCACTATCTAGCACACAATGCGTGATAGTTAAGAATAAGATTGGTAAATGTTTTTGCAAGAGACTTTAGTAGAGAGAGTACCACTATTGAAATCAATTTCAATATCAAGGAATATAAGTTTTTGGTTAGGAGTGGTCTCAAAAATAAATGTGATATTTTTATAGGTAGAGTTAAGAGTATCAAAGAAATGGTCTAGTTTGTTTTTGTAATCAAGGATGGCAAAAGTGTCATGAACATAATGCCTATAGAATTTTAGGGCACAGTCAAGGGACAACTACTCGTAGTTGTTGGTTTCCCAATGGGTCATGCAAACATCAGCAAGAATAGGGGCAAGCAGACTTCCCATGGCACAGCTTTCAATTTGCTAGTAATAATTGTTTTCAAACATGAAAATTCCCAAGGTTGCTAATTTGAAGAGTTTTTTAAGGAGGTTTTAGGTATGGACTTGATCACTGGGTTTCCTTTGTAGCTAGTTATTTACACAAAAAGTTTGAATAGCTATAAGCAAATTTCTTGCCACATTCATTGCAAGTTACTAAAACTTTGTTGTTGCTATTTTCTTGAGAAAAACTCTTGCACAAATAAGCACTTTGGTAAAGCCATGAATTTCAATGATTAAATTTATAAAATGTCTAGCCATATTCACTGTTAGAAGCTTATAGTATTTAATATTTAGTCCTATTCCCTTTAATAGCCTTCAACCAATAGTCTTATATTTTTAATTCTTGTTCAATGAAATGCACTTAGACCAAATGCCAACCCTACCTTTTCAAGTTTGTGGGAATCAGTGCCACCAAGTCCATGTTCTATAAACTCAATTTTTTATATTTTTTATCTCCTAACCTAAATCCTCAAAACCTAAAACCTCACTACTCAATCTGAGCACAATTTACTCACAAATGCTCAAGCACCCTTGCCTTTTTCTTTAAGAATTGTCACTTGTTATCCTATTCTAAATTCCCTCCCTCATTTATGAGCCACAATCCCACAGCCCCTAAAACTCTCAACTCTTCAAATGCAAACTTCTTAGTCTTTAATTCTCTAATTCCTATTCATCTCCAATTCTTTATTTTCATTTATAAGCAACAATGCTAATACTCTAACTCAACTCTTTACTTGCTCAAATCATTGTTCCATATCAAAGCAACTAATCAAATGATCAACTTTTTATTCTGATTAGAATCAAATATTTAGTTGATTCAATTCGATTTTAAATATTCTAAATATTTATTCCATCTCTATCTCAAGCACTACTCATAGTATTCCAGTATGCCCTATATAGCAATGATAAATTAACTTTAGACTGGACTTATATTCTGTTTTTTATAATATTCAAACTTTTGGAAGGCTAATAATTTGATATAAACAAGGCTTTTATTCTAGAATTTGGATCTATAAACTTTGCTAGCAAGGGCCAGCCAGAAAATTTCTTTAAACACAAAAGTATAATTTCTTGGCTTCTTACTCCAAACTATTTTATCACTTATTTCAGCCTATTGTAGTGGTACTAGTTACAAAAAAGTGAAGAACACCACCAATGTTAGTTGGGTCATTGATGGAATATTGTGCCCTAATTAATTTTGCACATATAGTTAAACTAGTTGACAATTGTATTCTTGTCAGTACAAGTCTCAAGAGCTGTATATTTTGATATTGCGCATATGACAATAAAATGTGGTGCCTGGGGCTATCCTGCCATAATGAGCTAGGAAATCACCCAGTCACAACAATTAGAACTTGTTTGCAATCACACATTATTGCTGTCTACTATCAGGCATTACTAATGCCATTGACATCATTGTCATCATCCTCTACTATGGCCACATGCAGTCGGACTCGATTTCTCACTGCTGCTCGCCAAGTGCAGGTTAAGCCAATGAACAAGCCCAAGCTGCAGGCTCCGATAGTTGTGTATCCAATTAGGCGGAAATAGTACACAAACTGGCGCGCCTCCGGTCCCATGTAAGGCGACTTGACAGTCAGCGCTATGGCTGTCATACCAGCTGCTGTGGCTGCCAGAACCAAACAGCTTAGCACTATGAGAGTCTGACAAGCGCAATAAAGGTTTCTGTCGCATTTTTTGAAGCTTTGCCGACTTGTTTGAGGTAGAAATAGCACCATTGCTGCTCTTTAAGGTGGTATTGCTGAAACTGATAGTTCGATGAATCCAGATGATAATTTCTCTAGATTTTATTTACTCTCGGCTTTTCTATGATTGGCTGTACTAATCTATTTGCTCATATCTCTTGAGACTCGTCATTGTAATGGGATAACTGTCCCTTTGAACACTGCGAGTAAGAACTGTCCATCGGATTAGTCTAGAAGAATAGATATTAGATTTCAGCCGATTAATCATATTGACTGAATGCATGCATGCCATGTCAGTCAGATACTTACAGATCCGATGTCAAAAGAGCTGTCAATGAAAGCTCTTTGTGCTTCAGCATTCAGCATAATGTTATAGCCGATCCAATAACCCTTTTTTGTAACCTGATGTTAATTCTTTCTAGTCTACTTGTTCTTGTAAGTAGAGCAGTTCGAGCATGATAGACTTTTTTATGCAATATACCGAAGCTTTTCTAATATGATATTGTGGTCTTCTAGAGAAGAATTTGATTGCTTTTGCCCGACAGAATGCCTTAATGAATCGCTGGATGCTGTAGTCGAACTAATAACTAAGCCGCTATTCATCAAATAGGATGCCCAGCGGAGCGCGATAGATTACCTGGCCCTGGCCGCCGCCTTTGTTGCTGGACCGGCTTTTGCTTAAGAGACTGAAAGCCGCCATTTGGATGGTTGAGTCTCTCTGGAAACTTTCCAGTAGGTAATGGGGAAGATTGCGAAGGAAATTCCGAACCCTGGGAGACACGGGGCCTGAGATTAGACGATAGTCTTCTGATTAATCTTCTTCGCAGACGTGTATTCTACTGGCTTACTGCTGGCGGCCGGGCATTAATCTTAGTGCGCGTGCACTATACTACTCAATTCTCTCTCCCGCAGTGTTGCTGTGCACTCATTTTTTTAGATATAAATTTTAGGCGTCCACCGCATGGCTAGTGCGACAGAAGTAATGCAAATTATTGCGTGTTTTTTGTCTTATATATATAAGATTTTTTCAGCTCCCTGTCTGTGTCTGCTCCTCATCACAGACTGTAGCTTTACAGCTTATTTCCCTTTAATTTGATATTTTAGCTTTGCGCAGAAGCGTAATAGCAGGACTCTTTGAACTTTTTTTGGCTATTTAGAATGTGTGTTTGTTTCCTTTAATCTAACAGCTTCTAGCTATATGGTTTTGAAATTACTCACTTTCTAAAAATATTGTGTAAGGGCGCATATTTTTTATTATTTATGGGCAATGTCTGCGGGAAGGATTCTTCTCTTACTAATAGAATATAATTAGCGTCTTTAAAGACAGAAAATTAATCCCTCATTAGGCTGTCCCGTGTCTTTTAATTCTTTTCTTTTGCGGCTTTCTCTATCCTGCGTCCTGCCACGCCCCAGGGGGAGTGGGGGTAATACAGCTGAGCCACATGCACCCAGCTGCTCAAAAAATGCTGCTGCTGTTGTTGTTGTTGTTGTTGGCGTTGCCGTACCACAGCCCTATTCACTCTTCATTTTAGCCCGTATTCGGAACTCGTTCCAAAGGGCCCGGCATTCCTCGGGCATGGCGCATAAGCCGCCCATATCCGTGATGCCGGTCTTCCTCCTGGTGTTGTCCATCACTGGGCACTTCCGTCTGGGTCTGGGTTCTTGGCAACGTATCTCGGACCATGTTCGCGGAGTGTATTGTATATAATGCTGCTGTTGCTGTCTCACAACAGCTCACTTACCGGTACTAGCGTGGCTCTCTCTATAGTTCAGTGTGCATTGAGCGCGCGTGACTCTGACTCACGCAGGGGCTCAACTCCGATCCAATCAGAGATAGGGGAGAGGAGACGGTGACGGCAGCAAGTCAGCTGTTCTCAGCGCGCTTCCCCTATAACTATATATGAATCTCCCGCTCTCTTCATAGTCACTTTAAAAAGTGTGTAGTCACTTTTTCTGTGTATTCTTTCCCTTTCCTTTCATTTTCTTCCAATTTAGAATATACAATCCAGCCAAATAGCTTAGCTAATCCTGCTCAATACAGCTCTCTCAGCTCCATTGGAGGCTACTATATAAGTTGGCACTACTGAAGGTAAGATCGGGGGAAGCAACATTTTCATTTTATTCACATTGATTCACTGTTTGACTGTAGCAGGGAAGTACGTGACTTTCTTTTCAATTGATCCCGTTGTAAAACGATGCCTGCGAAAGAGCCTGGGACATTTTCTAGGCACCGCAACACATGCCTGGTGCTTATTTTCCTGAATTTGCGCATTCTCCACCTGGGGGTATTTTTATCGAAATAAAACGCTTTAAAATGATTGTAAGCTATAGAGATACACTTTCCTTTGCAGCCCCTTTAAATAAAAAAAAACTACAAACCAATGCAGCAACTTTCCAACATTTAGTAAGCCCAAGTTCAGCTAAACTAGACGCTATCGTTTTTGTCGTCTTGGTTTGCCACTCGATTGAGTTCCTCTCCCAGATGTTGATTGTCCATAAGATTCACCAATGAGTTCCTCTCCCAGATGTTGATTGTCCATAAGATTCACCAATGAGTTCCTCTCCCAGATGTTGATTGTCCATAAGATTCACCAATGAGTTCCTCTCCCAGATGTTGATTGTCCATAAGATTCACCAATGAGTTCCTCTCCCAGATGTTGATTGTCCATAAGATTCACCAATGAGTTCCTCTCCCAGATGTTGATTGTCCATAAGATTCACCAATGAGTTCCTCTCCCAGATGTTGATTGTCCATAAGATTCACCAATGAGTTCCTCTCCCAGATGTTGATTGTCCATAAGATTCACCAATGAGTTCCTCTCCCAGATGTTGATTGTCCATAAGATTCACCAATGAGTTCCTCTCCCAGATGTTGATTGTCCATAAGATTCACCAATGAGTTCCTCTCCCAGATGTTGATTGTCCATAAGATTCACCAATGAGTTCCTCTCCCAGATGTTGATTGTCCATAAGATTCACCAATGAGTTCCTCTCCCAGATGTTGATTGTCCATAAGATTCACCAATGAGTTCCTCTCCCAGATGTTGATTGTCCATAAGATTCACCAATGAGTTCCTCTCCCAGATGTTGTTGATTGTCCATAAGATTCACCAATGAGTTCCTCTCCCAGATGTTGATTGTCCATAAGATTCGCCAATGAGTTCCTCTCCCAGATGTTGTTGATTGTCCATAAGATTCACCAATGAGTTCCTCTCCCAGATGTTGTTGATTGTCCATAAGATTCACCAATGAGTTCCTCTCCCAGATGTTGATTGATTGTCCATAAGATTCACCAATGAGTTCCTCTCCCAGATGTTGATTGTCCATAAGATTCGCCAATGAGTTCCTCTCCCAGATGTTGATTGTCCATAAGATTCACCAATGAGTTCCTCTCCCAGATGTTGATTGTCAATAACTCGCCTTGGTCAATTTTTCCTAAGATTTAGTATCTAGGGCCTTCGACCAGTGACCGCAGTGAGTGCATCTCTTATAGGTCTTCTTGACCTCTTCTTGAACTTCAGTGTTCTCGCCGCCCACGCGTCACATGACTTGTCCGCCGAGGTCCATAACTAGCGTTGCTTTCTACCAATAATTCGGTTAGTGAAATCCTCAGAGTACTGAGCGTGTCTCCGCATTCGGTTTGCTGCATAGTTGACTGGCTTTAATCCAGTATTTTTCTTTTGCGGTTCTTGCTTTCTCTTCTTTTGATGATAAATTGCTCTTGCTCACTTGATTGAAGAGTGGTCGATGGGCATGGCTAGATCTCCCATTTAGTTCGGCTTGGCCTCCAAGTGCTTTTTGGGGAAAAATTTAGACGAGTGCAAACTGAGCGCTGTTTTCCCCTTTGCAATGAACTTTTCAACACCAATTTCCGTTTTTGGCACATCTCGGTGCAGTATAGTCAGTCCTATTTATGATTATTAGTTCGATTTGCGCTTAAGCTGCACTTCTCGTGTAAATCCATCCAACTGGCATGCTTTCCAGTCGAAACCGGAAAGTCATCTATACTGTAGTGATCTATCCTCTCATACCATATCTTGGCTTGCAAATGATTGCAGTAATGCAGGGAGTGCGCAGTGCAGTTTATAGAAACTGAACCCGTAAATGCCGCCATGCATGCACGCACATCAGCAAATGGCGTTCCATTGCGTATATTTCTCTGTACTAGAATGTATGGATATATTATGCTCTACTCTATTTTTCACCACCTATCACGCCCATTTCTGTTTATTTTCATTTCCAAGTAGAAGTGCTTGATTTTGTAGACGAATATGGAAATTTCTGCGCGGGGGCTTGCTTTGATATGGTATAGATAGCGAAGAAAAATAGTACTGTTTTTTTAAATGCACCGCTTTAACTGAGCTTCATATTTAATTGTTCTCATTTTCGGCCGTCTTCGTGTGAGTACAGTGGCATGAAAGAATAATGTGTTAAAGAAAGACAGGTCTATAGGCTGCCTCATAGTTTGTATACAACACAATAGTGTTCGTAAAAATGGAAAGAGAAGCAGGCTTATAATTTTACTTCGTAGCTTGTATAATCTTTAAAGTTCTGCCGAATTTTTCGTCATTGGCTGTCGCTATCAGCATGTCTCCTTCCTGACCCCTCGGATAGACAGACAGAAAATGAAAGAATATTTAAAGCTAAAAGCTGAGCGAACCCAGCTGCAGTAGGCAGCCAACCCCCTCTTCACCGACTTGCCTCTGTTATATAAAGTGCCTGTCTGCTTGCCAATATTGGGTAGCTCTCTCTGTGTACAACGGCGAAGATAAACAGTGATTTGGTTACGCCTCAGACTGAGTTTTTTAATATTACATTTCGATTCAGAATACACTTCTATTGGCATTAGAGTCTGGAATTAGTCTTGGTGCTGACGTTAGAAATCTTCGTAAGTTAATTTATATTACGAGCTATTGCAAGTTCTTTTAAATGTTACGGCGCAGTTAATTTTCAAGTAAAAATATTGCCTAATATTGTGCAGTTTCTGCATTGCGCATTGGGTTATCATTTTTGTGTTTTAACCTATGCCGTTATTGAATCCGAAAAAGGAGCCGAAAATTCCCCAATTGAGAGCTCAGGTGGCGATGTACGGTTGTACCAATTTGGTAACAATTTGTTAAAAGCGGCGGAAATATATCAGTTAACCCACCCCCCCCCCGGCCAGGCACGTGATAAATGTGTTCAGTTGTGGCCCCAATCCGTTCGAGCATCTTGTCTTGCCAAAGGCCCCCTATAGCCTACTAGTTTAAAGATAAATCTTAACCTCGGCAGTTGCTAGTAGCTCTAGCCATTTAGCTCTAGCCATTTAACTCTACCTATTTGTCGCTCTATCTCTAGCCAGATACATATGTTATATAGTTTCTGCGAGTTTCTGCGCAGTCAGCTTTTCTCTAGGTGCCGCAGGCAGTGCTTATGCAGTGCGAATCTGTGCCAGTGCAATAATATGCAAGACTCTATAGGCATTGAATCTGTCTGTTTGTATCTGTCCTATCGCATGGGTGGGCTAGTTGTTATAACTTCCTGTTGTTTTTGCTTGTTGTCATGGCAACTAAGCCGGTTAAATTGGTAAATCATCGCTAGCTCTCTTAGCGCATCGAATGTGCATCTTGCGCACTATACTGCTCCACTGTAGCGGTTGGATCCAGGCATGGTTGCGGCTAGGGGCTATGGAATGTCTGTGAGTTGGCGCGACTTAGACATTGTCTGCCTCTCGGTGAGTCGGCGCCGCTTAGACATTGTCTGCCTGTCTGTGAGTTGGCGCCGCTTAGACATTGTCTGCCTGTCTGTGAGTTGGCACCGCTTGGACATTGTCTGCCTGTCTGTGAGTTGGCGCCGCTTAGACATTTTCTGCCTGTCTGTGAGTTGGCGCCGCTTAGACATTGTCTGCCTGTCTGTGAGTTGGCGCCGCTTAGACATTGTCTGCCTGTCTGTGAGTTGGCGCCATCCCCTAAAGCAAAATTGAATAAATTCGCGAGTGTCCTTAAATATATTTTTTGGCTATTTGTTTGTTCTTAATTATGCTTTCGCATCAAACTGTTTGTTAAAAACTCTTAGTAAGCAATAATACTATATAATCATTTCAGCCAATTCGCTCAACATGGGCCAGGCTGCCACCAAACAGGAGGCATTCTGGGAGTGCTGCAGCTACGGTCGCGAATGGAAAGTTCGCCAATTATTAGAATCTGGCGGCATCGATGTCAACTGGGTGAGCCACGTGCACCAGTCCTGCCCCATCCACGTGGCCAGCCAGGGCAAGCCAGAGATTGTCCGCCTGCTGCTGTCAGCCGGCTGCCAGGTCGACGCTCGCGACAGCAAGCAGCACACTGCGCTGCACCATTCCGCTATGACTGGCCAAGATGAAATTGTTCAAATGCTATTGAAAGCCGGCGCCGATCCCAGCGCTGTAGACGAGAGAGGCTGGTCGGCCCTCATCATGGCCTGCTATTTCTGCCAGCCGGCCGTTGTGCGCTGCCTGCTGGACGCCAGGTGCGACTTCCTGCACCGGAATAACGACGGCCGCAACTGCCTGCACGAGCTGTGCCGGGCGGCGCCAAAGAGTCAAATCTGTCAGAACGGCAAGCGGGTTAGCACGGCCTGTCTGGACCAGGCCAACTCGCCTGTGTACGCCGCTGTCATGGCCGAGCTGCAGGCTGCCGCCGCCGCCTCTGGTAACGGCGATTCCGCCGGCAATGGCCACGGCGAGGACGCGTTGGCCGCCGTCGCTGCTGCCGCTGCCGCCGCCGCCGCGCGCAACCAGCAGCAGCAATCTGCTGTTGACGCAGAGGGCGACACTGCCACCCGAAGTGTTTCTTCGGCACCGATCGCGCCGCCGACTTCTAATGGACCGGCGGCCCTGCCGTTGGACAGGTAAATTGGAGAGGGGTTGAGTGTTTAACTACTCTAGCTGTCTGTCTTGTTGTCTTCATCTGTCTGTCTGTCTGTCTGTCTGTCTTAGTGTCTGTCTGTCTGTCCGCCTGTCTTGTTGTCTGTCTGTCTGTCTGTCTGTCTGTCTGTCTGTCTGTCTGTCTGTCTGTCTGAGTGTCTGTCTGCCAGTCCCAGTCGGCCAGCTAACGGCACCGCCACCTCCCCGCCAGGTCACGCTTCGATCGCACCCTAGTGGACATAGCCGAGTGCCTGCTCAGCCGCTGTCCCGGCCTAAGCGTCGATGATCGATCCCAGCCGCCGAGATCGGGCGCTCGCGGCGAGGCCGACTTCACTCCGCTGATGTTCGCCATCTACCACGGCCACCTGCCGCTAGCCAAGTGCCTGCTGGACCACGGAGCCGATGTTGGCGCCGCTGACATGTCGGGCTGGACGGCGCTTCACTGGGCCGTGAATCGGGAAGCGAAGGCGGCTGTGGAACTGCTGATTAGCTACGGGGCCAATCCGGAGAGGAAGTCCATGGTGCGTGAGAATCTGCTTTTAGCTGCAATATTCCGCTTCTATTCGTTTTTCTGGTCCCAATCTTTGTAACGTGCTTTCCATTTGAGATGTTCGGCTTCTGATTGGAGTATTGGAGTTTTGTGATTTTATATTATGGATGCTCTTTTTTAATTGGGATGTTCTGATTTAACTGAGGTATTCTGCTTTTCATAGGAATTTTCTGCTTTTACCTGAGGTGTATTGTTGTCTGTCTGTTCTGCTTTTACCTGATGTGTTCTGCTTTTACTTGAGGTGTTCTGCTGTTACCTAAGGTGTTCTGCTCTTAATGGGGGTGTTTTGCTTGTAATTATGGGGTTATGCCTTTAATTGGGGTGATTTGCAAAGTTTACCCCAAGAGATTTATTTTGTTAAACAAGTAATTTCCTGTTTATTTTGTCTAACTGACAATCCTCTTCCCCTTTCTGTCAGCGCGGCGAGACGCCACTGGACCTGGCCGGTGAAGACCCGGAGATGAGGCAGATGCTGGCCCCGGCCTATCCGGAGATCGTCACCAACGGCTACGTTACCACGGACGACGAGGGCGACGGCGAGTCAGTTGACGGATTCGAAACTCGCCAAGGCCATCAGCATCAGCAGCTGGCTAACGGCTTTACCCATGCTAATAATGGTCGGGACATTTGACATTTCATCTACTCTAAGTAGCTTGTCCGCGCGAATCATTGCAGTCTTGGTTGCTTTCTTTATATGCAGAATAAATTTAAAAAAATAACGGTATACTTTCTTTGTTAATTTAGTGTGTCGTTTCGCTTGTTTTGCGTCGATAGCAACTAGCTGCTTAGATGAACGTCTGTGAAGCGCAAAGATGGAATGTTGGATTTTTTTAAGAAACTTGTCCATCTGGATGCTTTTAGTTAGTAAATTAACTGTTATTACAACAGATACTACCAGCTCCTAAGCCTCTATAGTCTATTGCTATCGGTGTAACATTCTCCTTGTAAAAAATCCCCTGTAAACCCGGCTTCTGTCTGTCAACAGGAGAGAAAACGAATCGATTTGGAATTCTACGAGTATTGAACAGCTTTGTGCGTCGCAAAGTTTTAAATCTTGCTGAGCTTCAGTATATAATCTATATTTTTGCTGGCCTTTCCCTAGCAGTCTATCAGTTACAGTCAGTAAATAAAAAAGTCGATTTTATGCCGCTACAATGAGAATGCTTTAATGCTATTCGTCGGATTTTAATTGATGCTTTGTCTCTCGCCTTTGACTAGCAAAATTTTAAAGAGTTAAACTACAAATCATAGGAGTTCATATTTATATTAGTTCATATTAGCTAGTATAATGCATCTGTAATATATAGGGCCGTAGCCCAGTAGTCTAGCGCGGCGCTCTGATCTGCCAGCGGCCCAGGCTCGATTCCAAGTGCAGTCGTTGCTCGTGCAATTAACGCCCCTGAGGGCCAACCCCCAAGGCACAGTGAAGTGTACATGCCTAACGATAAATAAAGTTAGGGCCGCTGTACACTCCTGTGTGAGTGTGTGCCTGTGCGTATGACTGCGTACGTATCCGCGCGCTTGTGTGCCTGCTCAGGGGAGTTGGCGGAATGGGCAGCAATGCCTCTCACCGGTTGTGTGACAATGGGTGCACACAACCTGTAATAAAAAATCTGTAATATTGACAACAGAAATTTACTATTTATTAACGTATAAATAATTAGGCTTTTAGAAATAGTTTTTTTATTTTCAATATTATGTTAAAACAATACATAAAATAAATGCAATGTTTACATTTTTAGCTTAATTTTCACACGACTGACTTTTAGTAGGGTGTATCGCGCATTCGTGTAGATTGAATTTATTACTTTTGCTGCTAAATAAAATGTAGGATAGAAGGCACAGATTTGCTTCCGGTCGTATTTTTTAGTGCGAATTAAATAATAAATTTTCTACATTTTTAACTCTGAAAGATTGTTTTGCCAAGGCCAAGTTACAAAATGCGCCACTCTTTGTTTGCGTCCGTTAGAAATATTTTTCATTTATCAGCGTCTTGCCTCTCTTTAAGTTAAATTAGTTGATTCCGCTTTCATTCTTATCCCTGTATTATTATGATTTGGATAGCTTTATTATTTGTTCAAGTTGTTATTTTATTTATAGTTTTTGTTTTAAATAGCTTGATGTCAACTTTTCTTTATTTCATGACAGCTTAATAAACTTTGCAGGCGAATTTATTGGGATAAATGTTTATATAGTTAGCTTTTTTATTATAACAAAGTATTGTTTGCTATTTCAACTCCTCCGGTCCATAAATGGTCGATTGAAAGTGTGCTAGTGTTAATTTATCTGCACTCCTTTTACCCCTGTGTGCTTGGCAAATAGCTCGTACAAATGCGATTATCTCGCTGCGCCGTGGATGCGCCAGTCAATAAAACTTTTTACTATTTGTGTGGTTACTTGCCGATTGGCTTTGAATTTCTGTTGTTAATTGATGTTGATTATTTTATTGGAGGAAAGGATATATGAGGAGAGATAGGGGGTGAGAAAGTCAGGCCATAGACATTTCACCGGAGGGAAGGATAGATGAGGAGAGATAGAGGGTGAGACAGTCCGGCCATAGACATTTCACCGGAGGGAAGGATAGATGAGGAGAGATAGAGGGTGAGACAGTCCGGCCATAGACATTTCACCGGAGGGAAGGATAGATGAGGAGAGATAGAGGGTGAGACAGTCCGGCCATAGACATTTCACCGGAGGGAAGGATAAATGAAGAAGATAAATTAAGACAGTCCAATTGCCTAGCTATAGTCTTGTGTTTCTTGCCATTTCTTCAGTCTGGCTTTCGTCGCGTTGCTCCAGGCGGCCCCGGCGTCGGCATCTCGCGGCCTCGGCCTCGCGTGCCCGGCGGCCGGCCCGTCTGTGGACAGCAGCAACAGCAGCAGAAGCAACAGCAGTTGGTGGCGCAGAATCAGCAGGCGACGGTCACCAGCTGCGGAGTGGCCGCTCTCGACGTATTGATTGGCGGCGGGCTGGCTGTCGGCGGGTTGTGCGTTGTCGGTGAGGATGGAAACACTGGCATCCCTTTTTAATTAGCTGGCAGCGACTATGAAATCCCTATTGTAACATCACTCTGATAATATCATATGCCAATTGTTTCTACGACACCCATAAAAAACCCAACAACAGACGAAGACGCAACAGGCGCCTATGCAGGCGTGTTGACTCGCTATTTCCTGGCCCAGAGCCTGCTGGATGGGCATCACGTGATGCTAGTGGCCGCCAACCAAGCGCACTCGGAGTACCTGCTAGCGGTGGGTGGCGGGGTGTGAGATGTCCTATGGGAGTAATTGCGGGGTTCTCTTTGATACTACTACTACGACGACTACTACTACTACCGCTACTACTACTACTACTACTACTACTACTACTACTACTACTACTACTACTACTACTACTACTACTACTACTACTACTACTACTTCTCTACTACTATTACTACTACTACTACTACTACTACTACTACTACTACTACTACTACTACTACTACTACTACTACTACTACTACTACTACTACTACTATTACTACCTCTACTAAACAACGCACTTAATTCCAGAATCTGCCAGATCTTGAGGAGGGTACAAAATCACAACAACAACAGCAACAGCAACCAGCAGGTGGCATTGGAGACAGCGGCGCTGGCAACGACGACGGCCTGGCCATCGCCTGGCGTTACATGAACGCGCCGCAGTTCGAGGCGAGTGACTATAAATAATAATATTTTTTACTACTTTATACTGATTAATCGTATCATTTTCGCCTCAATGATTTTCTCGTAGTAAATTGACTCAGTGCAACGGGCATGTCTGCTGCTTTTTGCGAACAAACTGACTCACCCCTCTCCATTATAGGAGCGGCACAGCCTTGACAAATCCACAACCGGAGCTAAAAGTTTCGATCTGTCAAAGAAGTTAGACTTGACAAAGCTCGAAGAGGCTGGCTCGCTTCGATTGAACGTTCTTCATCTTGACGAATTCGGGTGCGTTCCAATTGACAGATCCTGGCGTTCGTTGAAAAATGCTAAACTAAATAGGTTTTTCTGTAGGAAATTGCCTAGCCCTTAGTGAGTGATGTAGTGAGTCCCTGGATCCGCGATTACCCAATATGGCCTTTCGCAGCAGTATCACGCAATTCAAAAATACCCGTTCCATACCGCTTAATGATAAGAGCATCGTAAGTAGTATAATGAGTTTAAACTGAAATTAGATAGATAGATAGATAGATAGATAAGTAGGTAGTTAGGTAGGTAGGTAGGTGGGTAGGTAATCTTACTCTTGGCCTTGAATTTCTGGTCATACACACCGAGATAATACTTCTATACTGATGCTCCAACCCGCAGCTCATTCCCTGCCAATGCCAGCCTGGCTTTGGATCAAATTCGGCAGCGCCTTGTCGATGGCGGGCCGGAATTCCGGTATCCCGACCGGCCCACTGAGGATACGCAGAGTCTGCTCAAAGTTGGTAAGACTTGCTGGCTAGTTTAATTCCTTCATATTTGTTATCTTTTTCTTGGTACTGACTTCTTTTTTTGACACTTGCCATGGACCGAGATTTCGAATCCTGCTCTACTGGGTGAGATGAGTGAGATTTCCGGTTTATCTGCTCTACTGGGTGAGATGAGTGAGATTTCCGGTTTATCTGCTCTACTGGGTGAGATGAGTGAGATTTCCGGTTTATCTGCTCTACTGGGTGAGATGAGTGAGATTTCCGGTTTATCTGCTCTACTGGGTGAGATGAGTGAGATTTCCGGTTTATCTGCTCTACTGGGTGAGATGAGTGAGATTTCCGGTTTATCTGCTCTACTGGGTGCGATGGATGAGATTTCCAGTCTATCTGATCTACTGGGTGAGATTTCCGGTTTATCTGCTCTAATGGGTGAGATTTCCGGTCCATCTGATCTACTGGGTGAGATTTCCCGTCTATCTGATCTAATGGGTGAGATTTCCGGTCCATCTGATCTACTGGGTGAGATTTCCCGTCTATCTGATCTACTGGGTGAGATTTCTGGTCTATCTGATCTACTGGGTGAGATTTCCGGTTTATCTGCTCTAATGGGTGAGATTTCCGGTCCATCTGATCTACTGGGTGAGATTTCCCGTCTATCTGATCTACTGGGTGAGATTTCTGGTCTATCTGATCTACTGGGTGAGATTTCCAGTCTATCTGATCTACTGGGTGAGATTTCTGGTCTATCTGATCTACTGGGTGAGATTTCCAGTCTATCTGATCTACTGGGTGAGATTTCCAGTCTATCTGATCTACTGGGTGAGATTTCCGGTCTATCTAATCTACTGGGTTAGATTTCCTGTAACTATAAAAACCTCTTCGCTCCCCGCCTCGCCTGCAGTTATCCCAGGTTTCGCATCCCCACTCTGGGGCCGCTTAGACAACGAGAGCGACGCCCTGCGCTGTTTGTACAGCCTGCGGGATCTCTGCGCCAAGCACCTGTGCACCGTCTGGCTCACCGTGCCTGACTGTCTGCGACTGCAGGTGAGTTCATGTGGAATTGGCTGAGAAGTGAGAACTGGTGGATAGGCCCTGCGCTTACGCATTCGTACTACTGAACTGCAAGTAGAGAACTGTTTAAGCGAGCCAATGAGTGGCCTATCTACTTATAGTAGTATCTGTGGTGGTGGACTTGGAACAATTGCCAACGATTTTCAGCGGCCGATCCTGTCCGATCGAATGCGGCACCTGGTCGACTACTGTCTGCGGCTGGACTCTCTGCAGGTGGCCGGCGGTCGACGCCGTGCCGCCAATCCTTTGTACCGCGACCTGCACGGCCTGCTGAGCCTGGCCAAGCTGCCCTGCCTGCCCGGCTCCGCGGCCCCGGTGGCCCGGCCGGACACGCTCGAGTTTGGCTTCAGAGTGCGCCGGAAGAATTTCCTTATTCAGGTTGGCGTGTTTTGCGTTTTGTGGTGACTGATGGCCGCTATATGTGCCCTGTAGGCTTAGGTGCAGGTAGTTGGGCTCAGACAGACAGACAGACAGACAGGCAGGCACACAGACAGACAGACAGACGGAGACAGACAGACGGACAGACAGACAGACAGACAGAGACAGACAGACGGACAGAGAGACAGACACACAGAGACAGACAGACGGACAGACAGACAGACAGACAGACAAACACACAGAGACAGACAGACGGACAGACAGACAGATAGACAGACGGACAGACAGACAAACACACAGAGACAGACAGACAGACAGACAGACGGACAGACAGACAAACACACAGAGACAGACAGACAGACAGACAGACAGACAGACAGACAGACAGACAGACAGACAGGCACACAGACAGACAGACAGACAGACAGACAGACAGACAGACAGACAGACAGACAGACAGACAGACAGACAGACAGACAGACGGAGACAGACAGACGGACAGAGAGACAGACGGACAGAGAGACAGACACACAGAGACAGACAGACGGACAGACAGACAGACAGACAGACAGACAAACACACAGAGACAGACAGACGGACAGACAGACGGACAGACAGACAGACAGACAGACGGACAGACAGACAGACAAACACACAGAGACAGACGGACAGACAGACAAACACACAGAGACAGACAGACAGACAGACAGACAGACAGACAGAGACAGACAGACGGACAGACAGACAGACAGACAGCTGTATTTCCGCTCTCCTACAACCAATTACAGCGGCTGCACCTGCCACCCGACATCTCGGAGACGGCCAGTCGAGTGAGCAAATCAGTGCCGCAGCCAACCTGCGGCACCTCTGCGCAGGGTACTCCATTGGACTTTTGATTACTCTTACCGTATCTGTCGTACTAATCAAACTGTGGTTCTGGTATTTGATGCAAATTCTACTGGCATTTTATTTTGGCTAAATAAACTCACTTTGGTTGGTGCATGTGCGATTACACTAATTGTGCCTGAGATGTTTCAGTTGTCTCAGACTGGCATTATTTTTAAGCAAATGCAGTGCGCACTGGGTTCTGGTCTGTCGGTTTTCAATGTTGCTGGGGATATGTATTCCTTAATGTGAGAAACAGGACGTCAGTTTTTCTACAAAAAATCACGACGAAGTTCTCTGGATCGGTGCAGCAGCCAATGAGTTCAAAGAATTCCAAATGTTAAAACCGTTCAATTCTTCTGAGAATCGAAAAACTGACTTTGCTACCTCGGCTAGCCATTTGAAAGCGTCAATTCTCAAAGTGCAATCGGTTTTCATTGCTAATATTTATACTAGCTAAGCTGCTCAACCAGCGCCTGCTCTGCACAAAGTAGCTATGAAAATAAATCTGCGAAACCGGCTAAGCCTTCATCACGCAATCCGCGCTCCAAGACACCTCCCCAAAGACACCGCCTCCTACGAGTAAGACACCTCCAACCCCCGCGACACCGCCATTTAAGGACTTCGCCCCCCAAGACACCTCTCCCCCCAAGATATTATTCCCCTGTTTGAATAGGAAGTCTTTTTTTATGGACAGCTGAAGCCCCAGAACGCTGTACTCCTTCAATTTCGCTGCGAGATGGGAAGTTTTCAGTTTTTCAGCACTGAATCCCCAATGCCTCACCTGCTGGACTTCCGAATTGCAGATGCAGCCAGCAGGTGTTTTGTCCGAGCTGCGCTCACAAGTTTATCAAGCTGTTTTTTCATGAACTGCTGCCGGAGACCGGCAAGCAAGCAAAGTTGCGGCGAGTTTCCAGCTTCTCCTGTCTCTGCATTGTTTTGTCTGGACGGATTTGTCTATGGCCAAACCCCAGTCAGCGTGACAGGTCGCTTGAACAGAGTAAGGCCGAACTACAGAACCGAAAGTGCTTTACTGCGCGAGCGACTCTGACTTAGATTTAAAAAAAGAAAATTAACAGTCTATGGCCCCGCTAGAAGGCTTTGAGTTGCGAGTGCAGCATGTCATTTAGGCTAAGAAGCCATCGAATTCTAATGGATCTAATCTTGATTCTTAGTTTTCAATTATAGAATCGAAATTTAGCTTTATTATTAATAATATTCGTGAATTCATCAAGCAGTGGTTTATTAGTGCCGCTTCTGCTCAGGAGGCCATGGAGAATACATCGGCAAAGAAGTCCAAGTCGCGTAAAAAGCCTCGACGTGCTAAGACACAGTCACCTCCCGGCTCGAAGACGCCGCCAGCTCCGCGCTCGAAGACACCGCCAGCTCCGCGCTCGAAGACACCGTCTCCACCCCAAAAGACACCCCAACCTCCGCCTCCCAAGACACCTACGAAACCTCCACCTGAGCCTTTGACAACCCCGACTCCTCTTCCTAATGATCTTCCGCTTCGGCCTTCTTCGACACCTCCATTAAATCCAGCTCCACCGAGGCCTTCGACACCACCGCCTCTGCCTCCCGCGGCACCTCCGACATCTTCGACACCACCGCCTCTGCCTCCCGCGGCACCTCCGACATCTTCGACACCACCGCCTTCACCTCCCACGGCACCTCCGACATCTTCGACACCACCGCCTTCACCTCCCACGGCACCTCCGACATCTTCGACACCACCGCCTTCACCTCCCACGGCACCTCCGACATCTTCGACACCACCGCCTCCGCCTCCGGCTGAGACACCCACGTCTCCATCATCAGCCGCGGATCAACCGTCCTCGCCGGCACCTTCTCCGTCGGTGCTGACGCGCAGTCAGAAGATAAAAATCACAACTCTTCAATGGCGGCGCAAGCGCAACGTTCACGACTTCTTTCCCAACAGTCAGGTGCCGAACGCGGACCTGATAACGAAATCAGCTCTGATCTACCTGGGCACCGGCAGTAAACTCGACTCGATTACGGGCGCCGCCAGCTACCTCATATCCAACAGCGCCTTCTGCACCTTGCTAGTCGTCTGTCTGCTGTCCCTGGCTGTGCACCTAGTGTTGGTGCTGATTCGACCGCCTCCGCAGTACCTGGCCGTTGTCAACCAGTTGGAATGCGCCTGGTACCTTGGCAGCAACATCAGCTCAGCTAATTATCGAGCCGTGCCATTCGCTCTGCAGCCGTGCCCGTTGAAGCCGCAAGAGGAGGTCGGCCCGCTGAAGGAGCTCGCAGACAAACTGCTGGGTAGAGTCTCGCTTGTCATCTGATGGATCGTTTTTATTTGGATGCACGTTTGGATGCCATTTGATCACGGTAGTTCAACTTAGGCAATCTCAACAGAGCTGGTAGGACAATCTCAACAGAGCTGGTAGGACAATCTCAACAGAGCTGGTAGGACAATCTCAACAGAGCTGGTAGGACAATCTCAACAGAGCTGGTAGGACAATCTCAACAGAGCTGGTAGGACAACCTCAACAGACTTGGTAGGACAATCTCAACAGAGCTGGTAGGACAATCTCAACAGAGCTGGTAGGACAACCTCAACAGACTTGGTAGGACAATCTCAACAGAGCTGGTAGGACAATCTCAACAGAGCTGGTAGGACAATCTCAACAGAGCTGGTAGAGCAACCTCATTAAAACGGGAAGGCCGATCAGATAATCTAGCCTAAATATTTGAATTACCGTTTTACATCTCTTCAGGCCGTTGGCGCATGCCAGAGAAAATCCACGGTCTGGAATTGTGCATCCTGGGGCACCGGACCAGCGACTGCCGATTCATAGACGGCGTGCACAAGTGCAATGTGCACTCCAGTCCGCGGTTCTGCTCTCATTATCACCTGGTCCGGCATAGGTAACTTTAGCCTCTTGATTTAGAAAACTGACCAATCTAGAAAACTGACCAATCTAGAAAACTGACCAATCTAAAAAACTGACCAATCTAGAAAACTGACCAATCTAAAAAACTGACCAATCTAGAAAACTGACCAATCTAAAAAACTGACCAATCTAGAAAACTGACCAATCTAGAAAACTGACCGATATAGAAAACTGACCAATCTAGAAAACTGACCAATCTAGAAAACTGACCGATCTAGAAAACTGACCAATCTAGAAAACTGACCAATCTAGAAAACTGACCAATCTAGAAAACTGACTAATCTAATAAACTGACCAATCTAATAAACTGACCAATCTAGAAAACTGACCGATCTAGAAAACTGACCAATCTAGAAAACTGACCAATCTAGAAAACTGACCAATCTAGAAAACTGACCAATCTAATAAACTGACCAATCTAGAAAACTGACCGATCTAGAAAACTGACCAATCTAGAAAACTGACCAATCTAGAAAACTGACCAATCTAGAAAACTGACCAATCTAGAAAACTGACCAATCTAATAAACTGACCAATCTAGAAAACTGACCGATCTAGAAAACTGACCAATCTAGAAAACTGACCAATCTAGAAAACTGACCAATCTAGAAAACTGACCGATCTAGAAAGCTGACCAATCTAGAAAGCTGACCAATCTAGAAAACTGACCAATCTAGAAAACTGACCAATCTAGAAAACTGACCAATCTAGAAAACTGACCAATCTAATAAACTGACCAATCTAATAAACTGACCAATCTAGAAAACTGACCAATCTAGAAAACTGACCAATCTAGAAAACTGACCAATCTAAAAAACTGACCAATCTAGAAAACTGACCAATCTAGAAAATTGACCAATCTAGAAAACTGACCAATCTAATAAACTGACCAATCTAATAAACTGACCAATCTAGAAAACTGACCGATCTAGAAAACTGACCAATCTAGAAAACTGACCAATCTAGAAAACTGACCAATCTAGAAAACTGACCAATCTAATAAACTGACCAATCTAGAAAACTGACCGATCTAGAAAACTGACCAATCTAGAAAACTGACCAATCTAGAAAACTGACCAATCTAGAAAACTGACCAATCTAGAAAACTGACCAATCTAGAAAACTGACCAATCTAGAAAACTGACCGATCTAGAAAACTGACCAATCTAGAAAACTGACCGATCTAATAAACTGACCAATCTAGAAAACTGACCAATCTAGAAAACTGACCGATCTAATAAATTGACCAATCTAGAAAACTGACCAATCTAGAAAACTGACCAATCTAGAAAACTGACCAATCTAGAAAACTGACTAATCTAGAAAACTGACCGATCTAGAAAACTGACCAATCTAATAAACTGACCAATCTAGAAAACTGACCAATCTAGAAAACTGACCGATCTAGAAAACTGACCAATCTAGAAAACTGACCGATCGCTTTTGGAACATCTCTCAGGCAGCTGCACCAGGTTCGCACGCCGGAGCCGCCGCTCGTAGAGCCGAACATGACCACCATGATCCGCCTGCCCGAAGCGGACCCGCTAGTCGGCGTCCCTGGCGAGCCGGCCATGTCCGAGGACTGCCTGTTTCTGAGTATTGGCCGGCCGCGCGACTACAACAGCGGCTACCCGGTGATTGTGTTCGTCACCGGCTCCGGTTTCGTGTCCGAGACTACGCGCAGCCTCGGCCAGGACTCGCTGCTGCACTCGGACGACGGCTTGCCAGACCAGCTTCAGGCCGTTGTTGTCCGTATCGGCTACCGGCTGGCCTTCCATGGCACCTTCCGGCCACCTGGCGACGCCACCGGCTTCAGGGTGGTCAACTACGGCCTGTCGGACCTGGTTCGCGGTCTCGAGCATCTGCGAAAGACTGTCGAGCACTTCGGCGGGGATAAAAACAAGTGAGCTGCTGAGATATCGACTTTGTCGATCTTGTAAGACTTTCCAGACATAACGATGGGGTGTAGGAACGGATTGGCGATGGGGTGTAGGAACGGATTGGCGATGGGGTGTAGAAACGGATTGGTGATGGGGTGTAGAAACGGATTGGCGATGGGGTGTAGGAACGGATTGGCGATAGGGTGTAGAAACCGACTGGCGATGGTGTTTAGAAACGGACTGGCGATGGGGTGTAGAAACGGATTGGCGATGGGGTGTAGAAACGGACTGGCGATGGGGTGTAGAAACGGATTGGCGATGGGGTGTAGAAACGGACTGGCGATGGGGTGTAGAAACGGATTGGCGATGGGGTGTAGAAACGGATTGGTGATGGGGTGCAGAAACGGATTGGTGATGGGGTGTAGAAACGGATTGGTGATGGGGTGTAGAAACGGATTGGTGATGGGGTGCAGAAACGGATTGGTGATGGGGTGCAGAAACGGATTGGTGATGGGGTGCAGAAACGGATTGGCGATAGTAGAAAGAAACCCATTAAAGACAAAAAAGAAAAAAGGTAGTTGTCAATTCCCCCCCCCAGAGTCACAGTGTTCGGTCACGGCAGCGGCGCGGCGATGGTAATGGCGCTGCTGCAACTGCAGCAGCGGACAGGCAGGCGACTCGTCCACGGGGCCTGGCTGTCCAGCGGTCCGTCCCGCATCCCGGACTCGGCGCCCGAGATGTTGAAAGCATTGAAAAAGATCCACGCCAACAGGTGGACCAACATTACAGAGGCGCAGCTCAACTGTAAGGTGGACAATGTCACCGAGTGCCGACGCGAGTTGGAGACGATGGACGAGGTGAGATCTTAGTCGAGAGTGTGGAGGAATGCAGGCAGGGGGGGCAGACCAGCTCAGCGTTAAACGCGTCTGAATCTCACGCCACGGCCCCTGGTTCGATTCCGTGCGTGGCCCGCGTTCGTTTGGTGCTTGAGCACGAAAATTAGCCGGCGGGTTGTCGTGCGAGATTCACACTCGTGAGGGCCAACCTCAAGGCACAGAGAGTGTACATGTCTGACGATTAGACAGTCAGGGCCGCTGTGCACCCTGTGTGAGCGCGTGTGTGAGTTGCGTGCCTGCGTACAGTATTGGCGCGCTTGCATGTACTCAGGAGTCAGCGGAATGGGCAGAACTGCCTCAGAGCTGGTTGTGGGGCGATTTCACTCAAGGCGGACTGAAGTTTAGGAACTGTATGTATCTCGACGCATGCAGGGGCGTCGCCATGGATTTTACGGTGGGGGGACAAAGCCAAGAGTTCAACATGTACATGTAAATGACTAAATTTTGGCACTCGATTATTTTGCGCCGTAGACACTCATTTTGGCGCTACAGGCACTCATTTTAGAGCCACAGGCACTCATTTTGGCGCTACAGGCACTCATTTTAGAGCCACAGGCACTCATTTTAGCGCCACAGGCACTCATTTTAGCGCCGCAGGCACTCATTTTAGCGCCGTAGGCACTCATTTTAGCGCTGCAGGCACTCATTTTAGCGCTCCAGGCACTCATTTTAGCGCCGCAGACACTCATTTTAGCGCCGCAGGCACTCATTTTAGCGCCACAGGCACTCATTTTAGCGCCGCAGGCACTCATTTTAGCGCCACAGGCACTCATTTTAGCGCCACAGGCACTCATTTTAGCGCCGCAGGCACTCATTTTAGCGCCACAGGCACTCATTTTAGCGCCACAGGCACTCATTTTAGCGCCACAGGCACTCATTTTAGCGCCACAGGCACTCATTTTAGCGCCACAGGCACTCATTTTAGCGCCGCAGGCACTTATGGCGCTATTGGCGCCCTGAAGAAAAGTTATTGATTACCACAACGACTCACAAGGTGGGGTGGGGGGGGGGAAACAAAGCATTGGCATGTCCCCCAGAGCTTTTACTGGGGGGGGGGGCATGTCCCCCCCCCCCGTGGGGACGCGCCTGCTTGCATTTACCGTATAGGGAGCATTGGGGATGGCGCTGGTGGTTTTTACTAGTATGAATGCACGCTAACTGAAGCCCGACTGTTATCATCAAAGGGCCGCCTGCTCGTCTACCTGACATCGAACGAAGACGTATTCAAGGCGTGGACTCGCACCGGCTACCTGGAGGACTGGTGGCCAAGCCTGGCCGGACTGACCAAACAGGGCAGCCTGTCCGTGTCCGGCAACACCAAAGCTTCGCCGGCCCCGCTAGAATGGCTGGCACCGGACAGTGTCACTCTGATCTCTTCGCCCACTGAGGCAGGTCCTTTGGGCTTGGGCTCGTGGGACGACATTCCCATAGTATTTGGCAACGTAGCCGATCACTACGAAGGTTTTCCCGGCTTCCGGGCCTCGGACAAGTGGCATAAAGTCTGGCAGAAAGTTCTTAAAACGGTCAAGGATCTGGAACTAGCCGGCAGTCCTGATCGGCTGATTGCTCGTCTAAAACGGCCCGATATGTCGCGCTCGGACTCGCAGGTTTGCTAATATTGATGAGTACCTTTGAATGCATGCTGTCGCACTTCTATCGCCGCGTCCGCCTGCTCCGTCTAAGCTCTGGCAGGCGACATCATCCGCGCTGAGTCGTACTGCACGCAGCCGATGCATGGGCTGCTGCTGCTGACGGGGTTGCGTTTCAAAAGCTGTGAAATAATGTGAAATTTCGATCTAAATTATTTCAGCTTTAGCAGGCGCTTGAACCATAGACGATTAGTTAACTATGCATTTATTAACTGACATAATGGAATGATCGCAGTCTACATGGCATTCTGGAATACAGTGAAAAAAGGATAGTCAAGACATTTTAGCTAACAAACAATGGAAAACGCACACATTAAACACAAAAAACAACACAGTAGTCATAGACTGTTCAACAGAAGTTGCTCATTAAAACTGAAACCTTCATTAATCCTTGAAGTGGCAGTTCTCGAAGAAGCGAACTGCGCGTTCCGAATCCATCTGACCTGCAGATTAATGGACATTGTAAAAAATTCAGTTTCATATAGTATAGCCACTAATTTACTTACAATGTTGACACATTATGCTTACCATGCTTCACCCGCATCTCCTGTGTCATCTCCACTGAAGCATGGGTCGCACGGTTCGTTCAGTCGTCGACAAGAAAATTTTTCCAATTAATAAGCGGGGCTGTTTGACGAGATGCACCAGCCATAGTTGTTTGGCAAGACAAATAGCTTTCACTTGTAATACCCGCTTTCCTGATTTCTTGCAAGACGTAAACGAAATCAGCACTCATCACGTGTTGTCTATGGTAAAACTATGACACACATCTCAGTCATCTATGGGTAAAATAACTCTCAAAACAGCCAATTAAAGCATGATAAAAAGTGTGAAATAATGACCACTTCCGGCACGCTGAAATAATGGCCACCAGACTACGCTATGCTGAAATAATGGCCTCTATGTGTCTTATAGACAATGACGTTGCGTAGTAGGTAAGGTACTGAAATAATGGCCAAACACGAGTGCGCCATTACTTCAGTCCCTTACCTACTACGCAATCTACCATTGTGAGCTCCAGTTCATCCTATAGCTGCGATAGGACAGGACCGCACCTGGCAAAATGGTGACCCCGCCAACGTGAGAGAAATACGAGTTGTGACCACAGATACGAGAATAACCAGATGGGCCATTCAGCACATTTGCGTGCAAGCTACTTTCAGTTCAGTAGCAAGTTAAACTGAAGCATTTAATGTACTTTTAAAGCCAAGGCTCTTTTTGGCACTTACCCCCCTAGCTTAAACCTCCAACCGTGCCTTTCCACACTACCCCCGCCCCGCCCCAATTTTTATTGCCTTCTCGGAATTCCAGCCTAAAGCTGCCATGTACATTTCAGTGGACTGGCTAATGTACATTATTGCTGAACCAATTAGCAAGCTGTTTACGCCTGCAAGCTTGGGCTTCTAAACTTATCAAAGTCGTTTGAGCTGGCTTTATTTTCATAAAATAGCTTATGTATTCTTCTTTGCTACTGAACTGAAAGTAGAAAGCTGTTTTTCTAAGTAAATATGCCCGAGTGGATCATCTAGTTATTTTAGTATCTGTGGTTGTGACTGTCTTGACAGTACACAACTGATACTGCACGTTACTACTGGCCACATACTAAAATAGTATTCTACAATAGTATCTGTGCTCCTAGCCAACCGGAAGCGGTCAGGTGTTCATTTATTTCTGTTCTATATAAAGCAAGCAGTGAAAAATGGATTTTTTCTTTCCTCATAAAACCGGAATCTAGGCCAAGAATTGTCACAGAGCCACTTGCGTTGTCCCCAGAGTCGTTGCAGTCTTGCAGATAACACGTAAAATTAATATAGGACCGATCTATACACGACCAGATGTCACGGTACAAGTCGCCAGGCAAAAAGTCGTTAATGGTTTAATTTGAGGCGTTCTGCGTCACTTTATGAATTAGAATCAGAAATTTCATGTTGTCGAAAATTTATGCAGCCCATTTCATAATACCGAAATTTTACAATGTCGAAAAAAATTTCATGATGACAAATTTTACTGACTGAAAAGAATTGTGAAAATTCGGGTTCATGAAATTTCAGCATTGTAAAGAATAGCGGCATTCTGAGTTTTCGGCATTGTAAATTTTAGGTTTGTGAAACGACCCCGCGATTCTTGCCAAAGTAACGCTTTCAACGGGCGTTGAAAGTCTCAATATCTGTGCAATCTCCCGCAGGGCCTGCTAACCGCAGCCAGAGCGGCCACCCTATTGCGCTTCATCTGCCCCTATCGCTACCTGGCAAAATCCCTAGTTAAGCAGGCCAAACGCAGCTCGCCAATCTATCACTTTGTGCAGCGCTACAGTCTGAAATACCCGTCGAAATTTCTAGCCATCGGCGGCGCCAGCAAGCACACGGGAGCATTCTACGGCCTCGACCTGCTCCTCATGCTGGGCACGGCGCCGCGCGCAGCTGATAGCTGGGACCGGCGCGATCAGGCTCTGATGCAGCATATGCAAAGTGCATTAAGTACTTTTGCCAGCAGCGGTATACCGCCGTCAAGTTGGAGCACGGTTGAAGACGACTACACAGTGCTAGCAGACGCAAATGGACAGATTTGGTCCACCCCACCGGACGACATGTTGGCCTATTGCGACACTGTGCGCTACGACAAATTCCCGAAACTAAGAACCACAATCTGAATCCTGATTGATTATTGGACTTGTTGAACGCAAAATCGTTATTTCATTGAATTTCTAACTGTTCCTCTTCCGATTTTTCAAAGTTACTGAAAACTTACTCTAAATAATAGCAACTATAAAAAAAAACTAGAGACCCTATGCTTACTACGTAATTAATTCGTTTCGTGTATGAAATAGCTGAAATTCTCTTTTGAAAAAAATTGATAACTTCGTTTAGCTGAGGAAAATGATGGGCCGACCACCTGTTGAGTCTGTGAGGCTGGATCTGTTGAGTCTGAGATGCTGGATCTGTTGAGTCTGGGAGGCTGGATCTGTTGAGTCTGAGATGCTGGATCTGTTGAGTCTGGGAGGCTGGATCTGTTGAGTCTGGGAGGCTGGATCTGTTGAGTCTGGGAGGCTGGATCTGTTGAGTCTGGGAGGCTGGATCTGTTGAGTCAGAGAGGCTGGATCTGTTGAGTCTGGGAGGCTGGATCTGTTGAGTCAGAGAGGCTGGATCTGTTGATTCTGGGAGGCTGGATCTGTTGAGTCTGGGAGGCTGGATCTGTTGAGTCTGGGAGGCTGGATCTGTTGAGTCAGAGAGGCTGGATCTGTTGATTCTGGGAGGCTGGATCTGTTGAGTCTGGGAGGCTGGATCTGTTGAGTCTGGGAGGCTGGATCTGTTGAGTCTGGGAGGCTGGATCTGTTGAGTCTGGGAGGCTGGATCTGTTGAGTCTGAGAGGCTGGATCTGTTGATTCTGGGAGGCTGGATCTGTTGAGTCAGAGAGGCTGGATCTGTTGAGTCTGGGAGGCTGAATCTGTTGATTCTGGGAGGCTGGATCTGTTGAGTCTGGGAGGCTGGATCTGTTGATTCTGAGAGGCTGGATCTGTTGATTCTGAGAGGCTGGATCTGTTGAGTCTGGGAGGCTGGATCTGTTGAGTCTGGGAGGCTGGATCTGTTGAGTCTGAGAGGCTGGATCTGTTGAGTCTGGGAGGCTGGATCTGTTGAGTCTGGGAGGCTGGATCTGTTGAGTCTGAGAGGCTGGATCTGTTGATTCTGGGAGGCTGGATCTGTTGAGTCAGAGAGGCTGGATCTGTTGAGTCTGGGAGGCTGAATCTGTTGATTCTGGGAGGCTGGATCTGTTGAGTCTGGGAGGCTGGATCTGTTGATTCTGAGAGGCTGGATCTGTTGAGTCAGAGAGGCTGGATCTGTTGATTCTGGGAGGCTGGATCTGTTGAGTCTGGGAGGCTGGATCTGTTGAGTCTGGGAGGCTGGATCTGTTGAGTCTGGGAGGCTGGATCTGTTGAGTCTGGGAGGCTGGATCTGTTGAGTCAGAGAGGCTGGATCTGTTGAGTCTGGGAGGCTGGATCTGTTGAGTCAGAGAGGCTGGATCTGTTGAGTCTGGGAGGCTGGATCTGTTGAGTCTGGGAGGCTGGATCTGTTGAGTCTGGGAGGCTGGATCTGTTGATTCTGGGAGGCTGGATCTGTTGAGTCTGAGAGGCTGGATCTGTTGATTCTGGGAGGCTGGATCTGTTGAGTCAGAGAGGCTGGATCTGTTGAGTCTGGGAGGCTGAATCTGTTGATTCTGGGAGGCTGGATCTGTTGAGTCTGGGAGGCTGGATCTGTTGATTCTGAGAGGCTGGATCTGTTGATTCTGAGAGGCTGGATCTGTTGATTCTGGGAGGCTGGATCTGTTGAGTCTGGGAGGCTGGATCTGTTGAGTCTGAGAGGCTGGATCTGTTGAGTCTGGGAGGCTGGATCTGTTGAGTCTGGGAGGCTGGATCTGTTGAGTCAGAGAGGCTGGATCTGTTGAGTCTGGGAGGCTGAATCTGTTGATTCTGGGAGGCTGGATCTGTTGAGTCTGGGAGGCTGGATCTGTTGATTCTGGGAGGCTGGATCTGTTGAGTCTGGGAGGCTGAATCTGTTGAGTCTGGGAGGCTGGATCTGTTGAGTCTGGGAGGCTGGATCTGTTGATTCTGAGAGGCTGGATCTGTTGATTCTGGGAGGCTGGATCTGTTGAGTCTGGGAGGCTGGATCTGTTGAGTCAGAGAGGCTGGATCTGTTGATTCTGGGAGGCTGGATCTGTTGAGTCTGGGAGGCTGGATCTGTTGAGTCAGAGAGGCTGGATCTGTTGAGTCTGGGAGGCTGGATCCGAGGGGTTTTGAGTAAATCGGAGAGTGGCAAAGACTGAAGAGCTAGATGCCTGATATCGGAAAAATAAATAAGACGGATAAAAACCAGATAAAAGAACGCATTTTTCATATCCAATGCAAATTCAAGAACTGTCACAAACAGTCCAGAGACTCGGCTTAGCCATCGCGAGAAAATTTCAAACCAAGTTGGATTTTACTTTTTTATAACAATCCTCCATACGCGCTGAAGTCACGCCGGAACACATTTCGCTTCTGCTAGTTTTCACAGCTGGTATTTGTTTAATCTCGAACCGATCTCTGTTTTATTGCCTGACTACACTACTAACTAGTAGAAGATCAGCTTACAATCGATCGCGCACTAGATGAAAAGAGAGACAGAGAAGCAAAAAACACAACTTTTTATTAAAGGAGCTCGCGGGTTCTGGTCGGGAATCGGTGAAATATCAATAGGCCTAAGCTACTGGGCAGACACGGTGACACCGTAGACGCGGATTACATTGTCCGAGTAGCCAGCGAAAAGGGTCTGACCGTCGGCACTCCAGGCAAGCGACAGGCACTCTGGACTAGCTGGTTTGCGCTTCAGATTAGTGCTAGTGGCCACAACCTCGGTGCGCAGATCGTCAACAACCACTTTGTTCTCCAGATCCCAGATCTTAATTAGAGGACCGGTAGCCGCGCACAACCAGTAGCGATTAGGCGAGAAGGTCAGCGTGTTGATGCTCTCGCCACCGTCCAGGGTGTACAGATGCTTGCCCTCGTTCAGGTCCCATAGCATGGCTTTGCCGTCCTTGCCACCGGAGGCGCACAGGCTGCCGTCGGGGCTGACAGCAACAGTGTTGAGGTAGCCGCTGTGCCCAATGTGATTGGTGCGCAACTTGCAGTTGGTCAGGTTCCACACCTTAACTAGACGGTCAACACCGGCGCTGACAATAATTGGATTGGCCGTGTTCGGCGAGAACCTCACACAGCTAACCCAGTCAGAGTGATTGTCCTCGGTGATGGTGTACTTGCACACTCCCAGCGTATTCCACAGTTTGATAGTGCGATCGCGCGAGCCGGACACGATCTGGCGATTATCGGCGCTAAACGCCACGGACAGGACGTCCTTAGTGTGGCCAGTGAATCGACGAGTTGTGAGGCCGGTTGTGAGATCCCACAGACGCAGGGTGCTGTCCCAGGAGCCGGACAGGGCAAACTGGCCATCAGATGACATCACGACATCCGACACGAAGTGATTGTGGCCGCGTAAAGCGCGCTTAGGCACGCCGTAGTTCTCGCCGCGGTTCAGCTCCCACATGATGAGACTTTTGTCTAAAATTGTCAACCAGATCGCATGGTTAATTAGAATCCCCAATAAGATTTCTTACTTTGCTCTTATTTTGATGTAATTTAAGAGACTGCACGTGTATGCAAATAGCATGCTGCATACAAAGTTAAGGCGCGTACCATGTACTGCCATAGTAACAAATTGTTAGATAGAACCATTTTACTATAGAAAAAATAAAATGGAGAAATTGAATAAAAAATATTCTATTATGTAATCAGGGACTATACTTTCAACAATACACAGAGAAAGATCAATGTAATTAATTTGAAAAGGAACTTCTTGCCAATGTCATTGCTTAGACATTAGAAATTTTCCTATTATTTTTTTTACTTGTCAACAAAATATACAAAGAAATTAACATTTTAAAAATGGAACTTCATGTCAGTTTTGGTTGCTATAATGGTTGGTTGTGGTTGCTATAATGACTAACAATTTTTTTACCAAAATAGACTGTTGACCAAATAGATAGTTGCAATATACAATATATATAGACAAAAAATTTCTAGGGTATTTACTTCCATTGTCTAGCATGTGGCCTTTATGCTTGAAAATTCAAGCATACATATGCCAATCACTAAGTCAAGAGTTGGGTTTTGGTATAAGCAGTATGGCAAATAAATGAAAGAAGGAATTAAGGATAATTATGCTCTTAAGTTATGAAAAGGCTTTAAAAGGAATGGAGGAATGAGAAGTTTGAGTTTGAAAAGTTAAGAATATTAGGGGTTATGGGCTTGACTCAAAAAGGAATGAAACGAATTAAATAAAGGACATATAGCATATTTTAAGGGTGCTTAAGAAGTTGCAAACACATTTTGCTTAGATTTGAGGCTTTGAGAGAAGTGGAGCATTGAGAATTGAGTTAATGGAGCATAGGTTGATAGGGGCATGATTTCCATAAACTTGGAAAGGTAGGTTGGTATTTGGTCTAGGCATATTTCATTATTTTTTAATATTCCCAATAGTACAATACTACTAAACTTTTGAAAATGCCAATAAAATTTCTTCTAACTCCCAATAGCCAGAGTACATAGAGCAACACAGGGTGCCGAGCTGGGTCCATGAGAAATGCCCGCAGACAAATTGCCCACCGAGATTTGCCCACAGATTTGCCTGCGCAGATTTGCCCGCTGAGCTTTTCCTGCCGAGATTTTCCCGCAGTGCAATTTGCCCGTGGAGATTTCTGCAATGCTTTTTCCTTTAGTGCTGCATTTACTCGTACATGTAGCCTTGTGAGTTGCAACAGATTTGCCTGCATTGCATTTTGTCAACACCCAATGCTAAGTAATGTCATTTTTAATAAAAATATTTGGCCAATCAAATTGCTCCTGTAGTATACATGTAACTGTATTTCAAATTTCTCTATGCAGATTTTTTGTGGGAGAAGTTTTCATTTCTATAGCGGCACATCAATGAGCCACATATATTCTATGTAGCTAATGCCCCCCCTAGACTAGAGCATGCTTGATGCATTTTTTGGCGCCACATTTGGGTTGCAAAGTCCCAACTTTTGCTGACCACAGACACACAAGACAAGGTGATTCATACACAAAATACACCTGTTTATCTATCCACAAGTCACATTTCGTATCATTACTATAAAGTTACTTAATAAGAATTAAATAAGAGTTACTTCTTTTACCATTTACTTACTTAAATTAATAAATTATATATTTTTTATAAAAGTATTTATACATAAAGTTTTTAAAATTATTATTTATTAGGACACCTTTTTTAGCTTATAAATCTTTTAGATGACCTCAGTGTTTCACTAAAAAGGTGGAAAAGCAGACAGTGCATTAGAAAGTCTGTTTTGAAAAAAAGTGCAAGAAATCTTTAGATTCTTTAGATCTTTAAATCAAGTTAACTTTAAAGTCTTTAATAGATTAATGCTTATTAACCAATTATTAGTTAACCTTTATTTAACTTAACAAAATTAAGAGTTACTAAATTAAGATTTTTTGTTTTAATGCCAACACTTTTGCCATTAATGGAAGTTAATATTTTCATTAACAGTGTTCAACACTATGGTCTAGTTCCAATCATGCATACAAAAATCACAGTTGGTCAATCCCTAATAATTAAGACTTAAGACTTAATCATTACAATGACATTTTTTATTTATAAATTATTATTCATTATTTAGCACCAGCAGATAAATATTCCACTGCCACTAAGCCTAGTCATTTAAATAGTCCAGCAAACAAATTGTCCTGGATCCTAAACTTTTGTTCTTTTGATAAAAAGTTCTATAAATTAGTCAAAAGGTAAACATGTCTTTATACTAGTAATTTGACAGGTAATAATATAGGCAAGATCACTGATTAAAAGTTAATCTTAAAGTCAAACCATTGACTAAGAATCCACTTATACAAAAAGAAAAAATCCTTACCCCGACTGGCAGAAAGAATCATATTTGGAAATTGTGGATTAGTAGCGATCTGGGTTACCCAGCCATTGTGACCAATGAGCTGGCCCTTGTATTGCATGTGCTCTGCCATTGCTTTATTTCCGATCGTTGACAAAGATTCGAAAGTAAATGTATTGCTGATTGAAAATGCAATAATACGATAATGGTAAAAAAGATCGCGCGAGACAAAAGCACAATGTAATTTAAAATGTTTATAAGACTAGCAGTAAAAAAGTAACTGAAATATTTTAATTGTTCGGGTCGTTCTCAAAATCAGGCACTGCTTATGCTTCCGTTTTTTTTCTTTAAAAATTCGTGACTCAATCTTTACCTAAGAACGAATTATAGATGCAACAAACGTATTTTGTGTCGTAAACCACAACAAAATGTCAGGACAGCATGGAATGCCGCTTTGTTTAAATATTATTATCGGAATTATTTTATTGCACGAAAACTAGAAATACACCAGCATATCATCGTCAAATTCTATAGAGTAATTTATTCTTTTAAAATAGATAATAATTTCATTTAATTAGTTTTCTGTTTACGGAGCGCCGAACCCTTAAATAAACATATTTTGTTATAATATGACTGTATACCTATGATACGCATTCGTTTAACTTTGAACAATTTGTGCGTCGCGCAACCTGAGGGTACTATCTCAAGTATTACATTGCTTTGTTCGTGACATTTTCTAGCTATTTACAAATTAATTACAATGCGCATTGCGTTGGATAACGCAAATATAGTAATTCAAAACATTATCTGAAAATTGTTAGCTACATTTCTTAGCGTGAACGACTGATATGTGCATTTATGCGCGAAATTTAGTATCCCGCTAGGCGCTAATTCATATCTGTGGTTACAAGAATGATTGCAAAGTTTATGTATCACATAATCCTTTTGGATGATTCAAACATCCATAGGAAGATCTATATGTACTCATATTTTAACTCAGAAGTCTGCTTCAGACGGAAAAAGAATATATTTATACATCTACAGCAAAAATTAAAGCATGAGTGTATAATAGAGAAGCTTTATAGTAAGTATGAAATTACAAAGGCAGTTTAAATATAGCACACATGGCATATAAAGAGCTGAGAAAATTCGTGTGCATTGTGTATAGTCTCAAAAAGTTCAAGAAGATGCAAAAACTGGAAAGAAGAGACAAAACAAATCAAGCACAGAAATGAAATATGATTGCAAAAAGCTTTGTTGCATTGTAAATATGCATGGAATATTGGAGTTTGGACATCTTAATATATGGTACATATGAATGCAGCCTGATATTCTGTAGAATTATCTATGTTTGACTCTAAATGTAATTATTTATTATAAATAAGACATTTTCTTGTCTTATATTTTTTATTCTTGCAAGAAATGTAGTCTTGCAAACAGCTATATACTCTAGTCTGCTATGAATGGATACAATATTATTAAACAAGAAGAAATTTAAAAAGTACATGTATACTGACTGGTTTATGCTAAAGTATTACAATCCAAAAGGATTTACAAACGTTACTGCAGGACAAAAACAACTGAAAACAATTTGATGAAATGGGTAGATTAAAAAACATTTATCTGTATATGTAGGCATGAAGGAACTATATAATGAAGCTATCGAAACAGTCATGCTTGGACTTGACTGCCCCTGAATCAATAAAAATAGTGCATGAAGAATGATAGTATTTTAAACATAGTGTGCATTTAACACTAGTTTAAAGAAATGTAACAGGATGTGATGGACCGAGTTTTGACATCATGGGTGTCGGATTATAATCCTCCAATACTTCGCCTCTTTTGGGCCTTCACCTTCGACTTACGTTTTCATGTACTTTTAGTCCCTTTAACATATTACTTAGTTGCAGCTAACCTTATTTATTGTCTATGACCTCATCCCTACCGTTTAGCCAAGCAATTCCAGCAATAGTGACCTAGCTCATCCTTTGCGTTTACCACTTTTATATCTATGTACAAGACCTCCTCTCCGTTATAGGTTTCTCTTAGCTTTGCTCCCCTCAGGCGCGTCCATGTTCCTTTCTTTCTGCTTTACCTTTTGCTTCCACTGCCACGAAATACACTCCATCTACTAACTGCTCATTAGTTTGTTGTCCAAGCGACAAATTTGGTAGCAGAGCGTTCACAACTCTTCAAATAATTCATGGTTATTATGCGTTCGATGGATGCCGGCGACACCACCTCCACTTCTGCAACCACTACTGCTCTGGCGCATACCATGCCGCCCACTCCGACCGCTGTTGCTGCCACCGCTGGCACTAGTTCTGGAGCCCCCACTGGTCCTGATGCCTCTTTGACACCCAACTTTAACGACCGCTACGACCTCGCCGGGACCGACCGGGGCCCACAACAACTGGCTGCTACTCCTACTGCGCCGGTCACTGCTGCCACCCTCACCCCGACAACTCCTGGCATCGATGTCAACGCATTGATGACCGCGAAGATGCAGCAGAACCAACAGCTAATACAACAGCTCGCTGCCGCAGTCCATCCTGCTGCAACAGCGGAGCCTGCTGCACCGCCCACCTCAACGCCGCTGGAGATGCCGACTCCAAGGAGGCCATACTCCCTTGTCTCTGCCGCAGCCGATGGAGGCCTCGTTCCGCATTCGGATTTAAATACGAATGGTTCACCTTACTTGTACTACTTGCGCCTAACTTTATTTAATATATAAATGTGAGCAAATCAACCCCTACTTTAATGGTATATAGCACGTACAATTAGGATAGGATTTCATTTTTAGTATATAGGATATATAGCCTAGGATAGTTAGAGAGCTGAGATGAGCTACCTAAGGTTCGTTGTAAAAGTCATAAGGGAGCAGCGCCTTTTCATCACCACTTGCACGTCCACGTCCACCTCCGCGTCCTCGTCCACCTCGGCGTCCACCTCCGCGTCCTCGTCCACCTCGGCGTCCACGTCCACCTCCACGCCCACATCCGAGTCCACTCGTTGCAGTATCAGGAGCTGGCGCCTCCGGCAGCATCAGCGGCGCCCACACTTTCATCTCGTGGCATGGGCAGGCTACTGCTGTACCAGGGCACATGCAGGACAGCTGACGGTAAGTGATCGGCCCACCATCAGTCCTTGAGACGTCGTGCATCGACTTCGAGCCTGGCATGCCGCAGAGGTCCTCACCTACGAAGGTGATGATGCTTGTGAAATAGTTCATGTCCTCTGGCTGAACCAACCATGTGAGTATGTGCAGAGGGCTACCCGATCTGACGGCTTCCATAACATCCTGAGGTGTTACAACGTCCTGCCGGCTAGCCACGACTTCATCGCAGCGGCGTTTGATAGCCGCTCCAACTCCATCCGCAGCACCCTTGCCGTGTCCGGCCTCTGTGTAGATCCAACGCCAGCTTGACACCCTCATGATCTTCATCAGGCGGTCGAATAAGAAAACCATCTTGCGATTTCTATACTGGCTGGATGGCGAATCAGAGACGATGACGATCTGGTCCAGTTGGCTAAAGGCGTCCTTATCGACATCGTGCTTCTCCTTAAAGTGGCGAAGGACTGGTTGTAGATGAGCGGCGATGGCCTCCGCCGTCTTACTCCTCTCTCCTGATACCGTTGCGAATGAGCAAGGTTGATGTCCAGCCATGTAGGCCACGCCTTGATGAAGCACCACCTGATCCTTGTCGCCAAAGTGCGCCGCCTGTACCTCTTTGTGGTACTTCGCCGTATAGTTTTCGGATAAGTCTATGTGCAACAGGAGCTGTCCCGGCTGCAGAGTATCCTTAACCTGGCGGATTGCACGATACTGGTTCCGCATCCGCATAAAGTGGCCCGCAAAGTCGACTAGTTGCACCATCAGCATGCTGATAGCCGTCTTGCATGATGCCGTCTCTTTGACCACATCCAAGCCGCTGCGTCCATCTGTCCGAGGCTTCCAAACGCGGTACACAACCTGTGGCTCAGCCTCAGCTGTCTCCGTGACTACAAATGACTTGCGACGGCACTCGTCGCATTTGCGCAGCAGGCAGTCAGCGTATTCCATGTCGCAGACCATTTCATTCAACACTTTAGTAATGTGGTGGCTGTGAAGAAGTCCAGCAATGTGCATGCCTTTGATTAAGGACTCCGTGTTAGTGCACTTTATGCACATACACATGTCTCGGTCACACAGACGAGCCCTCTTGACATACCATGGCTTCCAGCGGTTAAATGTTGCCCGGCTGATCTTCACACCAGGATACTCCCAAAGGAACTTTGCATGGAGCAGGGAGACTGAGCTCAGGAGATAACGCTTCTGCTTTGTCTCCTTCTCCTCGCCAAATCTCTTGGAGATGCAATCCTTCCGGGAGGAGGTGGCCCGCGAGTTTTCGTCCTGGCAAAAGTACTCCTGGACGACGCTCACAAGCAGATTTATCTTCGGCGCTCTCGGCTGCTTCAAGATCTTCGCGGAGGCGCCAAAGAAGGCCATGACGGCCTTCCGTCCTGCCTCGTGGGCGTTTAGACAGGCAGCCTTGATTACTCGCCGGGTGTTATTGAACCGTCTGACTGACTGCAGCGCTCTCTTCACATGGCTAGCTATGTTGGTGAAAGTCTGAAGCCGGCAACTTTTTGCCGCCAATTCCTTATTCGCGCGGTGAAGTTTCACTCGCAGGCAGGTTTTGCTTGTCTTGCGCTGCTTGGCAGCAGTCTCAAGCAGGTGCACCCTGGCCTTTAGCTTGGCATTCTCCCGCTTGAACGCCGCTGCCGATCTTGCCAAGGATCGCTGGGGGATCTCTGCCGAAGTGCTGGACCCTGCCTTGTCCTTGCGATTGCCTTTGTCCCTATACTTCTGCTGTTGCCGCCGCATGTGCTCTAGGTAGCTACTGTGGGAGCCAAAATTTGTTTTAATATATTTTTTCCTCTTTTCACGCCGCTTTTGTCGTTCAGTCGGCTTGAACGGCATTGCTTGAAACAGATGGTGGGAATTTTTGTGTTTTGCAGTCATTTCAAGCAATTACAGCTGCAGTGTAATTTGGACAATCATGTGATTGGGAATCACTTAGATGTTACTAGGGGCAACAAACCCAGCAATGTCACTATTAGATGCCTCAACTGCCAGTAGGACCTAGTGGAAAAGCTTCAAAAATGATATCCAAATTTTGCAGTCTATTTTGTGCTAAATCTGCATAGAGTCTAAACTGTATCTTTCATTTAAATAATGCCAATAGCTACTTGCTTATTGGGACACAAAATTCAGGATTTTTTGCAAGAAACTGTACATTTCAAAGTAAAATTTTCCAAATGGCCAAAACTTTTTTTGATGGACCAATTTCTACAAATAAAGCCACTTGATTCATATTCTTTCAGTCATTGAGATCTAATATCTAATTTAAAACATCAATTTTAATTTCAAGTTTAAAATGCTACTGAATCCCTTACTCATAAATTACAGTTTGTATGTATTGCCTGGTTTCTAAATTGTTAACATATTTTGTGTGGCTTATATGCAATATTTTCTTTTAAAAAATTAATGCTCCTACACAACACCTAGTAAAACATTCTCCAAAAAATTCAGCCCAATCAGTTCTTTCAGTGACCCATGATGGCAGTCCCAATGGTTTGACATATGCAAAAGTGCATGTTTTTTCAGATGTTTTACTTAATTGTGGGGCTCAGAGGCAATGTATTTAAAAATGCAAAAAATGCTCCCATAAGACACCTAGTCTAACACTCTCCAAAAAATTCGGCCCAATCAGTTCTTTCAGTGACCCATGATGGCAGTCCCAACGTTTTGACACATGCAAAAGTGCATGTTTTTCAGATGCTCTGCTTAATTGTGGGGCTCAGAGGCAATGTATTTAAAAAAGCACAAAAATGCTCCTGTAAGACACCCAGTTCTCCACTTTACTCCTTTTTTTGGTCATTATCTTATTCCAGTGTTGCAAAACTGTGGTCCCAACGTTTATTGGCTTGTGCCTGTCTTAGTAGCAATTAATTGTATAAAAAAATATTGCAACAACTGTGGTGCACTAATCCATATAAAAACATCACAAATACAAAGATCACATTATAAGGCACAAAAAAACGCCAAAAGACGCCATATGCATTGCTTTCACCTAAAAAACTAGCAATATATTTGTACAATTCAACTGCTAGTAACTAGAACAGTGATGCGTTTAAGTGATGAAAGATTGTGTTTAAGTCAAGGAACAAATCACTAAGCAGTCATTCTTTAATAAGAAGCAAATTCTAATGTTCTTTTCTTCCTTCCTGTGCAAAATAGTTTATTTCTGATGTTTCTTTCCCATTGAATTTTTTCACAAAACATGACACCGTCTTAGCGTTACATCGAAGAAATGGAAATATTAAATTGATAAAATGACTCAGTAGTCAGTTGCTTTGACAACCGTACCAATTTCACTGTTTCGAATGATAAATAAAGTACTTTTCTTTCAACAGCTACGTTTACCCTGTTGCTTGTTTTGCATGAAAGGCTGGTTCAGGGTCGAAAATTTTTTTTTCTTGTTTTATCGCGTAATTCCTGATTTTGAGAACGACCCGTTCAAAAGTTCTGAAAAATATTTTGAAAGCAAAGAGGGTTGACTTTGTAAACAAATCTATTTAGGAGCTGTTAAGAACAGCTTTTGTTTTAATTTTTTAAAGTTAAACAAAATTTTTACAAAGTTATTTATCAAAAATGTTAAAATTTAAAATTTAAATATTTATTTTCAAAAAAAAATTAACTGTTGTTTTCATTATTAATAATTGGGTCGTTCGCAAATTCTAGAAGGAGCAAAAATTTTAACAATTTTCCGAACATTTACTATTGTTACTGCCATATTCAAAATAATAGGACACTTTTATCTGTGAATAAAGATAATTTTTGGGTTGAACTTTATCATGCAAAAGTGTTTTTAATCATCTGGCGGTATTAAGCGATAATTAGCGATGAAAAAATTCAAATTCAATCATTTCACCGATGTTAATTTTTGATACTACAAGATGTCTGTAGCTAAAACAAGTTGTTGTTGTGTTGAAACCTTGCTATATTACATTTAAAATTAAAGCTTATATAAATTTAATTTAAGAATTTTTTAAAGCTCAATAAACTGCACTATAAATGATTTTATAGACGCTTAACTGGACGCCTAGCATTTCCGGTGGGATAGCCTCTTTGCGTCTCACAAAATGTATTTTTCAGCTGACGTCTAGAATGTGCGCTTAAAATGATACATTTTGATGCAGATAATTAGAAAAACATGTCTTATTATCTTTTTGTAAAAAATTGTTATGAAATAGAGCACTATTATTGATAAAAATAATTAAAAGCAACCATGCATCGCAATTAACTCCTACTTTGAAGCACAAAATAAATATCCTGTAACCACACTAGCATTCTCCATGGAGCACCTTTTGAGCTGAAATTTTACACAGATATCCAGTAAAGTAAACTGAGCAAATGATTTTTTTTGTTTTTGAAAATACTTCAATTTGGCTATGTATCAGTTAGTTCATTGGACATATTTATTATATTTTTATTAAAATCCTTGTAACCAAGCTACAGAGAAACATGTGCAAAACTGGACCTTGAAATTTGACCTGAATGATCAGCAAATGTGTATCTCGAAATGATTTTTTTTGTTTTCATCAAGTCATTCTATGCTAATTTTTTCTGAAGGGAAAGATACCATATATTTAGAGTCAATAGGGGAAGCATTTAAACTTATTCAATAGTCATTAAAATTGCAACTATATTATTATAATATAGTAATACTATTATACCTGTATTATATAGTAATATTAACTTCTAAGATGCCCTTATAAATTTAAGTAAAGACAACAGGCCTTAATTAATTAATCAGCATTTTGAAGAAACTGACCTTATACAGATGGGCCCCAAGCTAAGAAATGAATGTAGAGCTTATTTCGTGTAAGGTATAAAAATCACTTTATTATAATAATAAATACTCCTAATAAATTGGTTAAATTAGTTATTTACCTTGAATTAATTTAATTTAATAATTAAATATATAAATTTGTTTCACTTCTTACTGCATTTAAATAGAGTACCTCTCTACTATACTATAGAAGTATAGTAAAAGTATGGTAAAAAAGTATAGTAAAAAATTTTCTTTAGTTTAATCCCAGCTTGCCTCAGTTTTTTAGTCTTAATACGAGCTAGATAGTAAGTGTTGATTAATTTGCTCCATCACCTTTTGCCACGGAAACAGCACATGTCGGACATGCAACACTCTTCCTGATCCCTGGATCCAAGATGACTGCTTCTGCTTCTTCAATGCTTGAAAACTGAGCTCATGGAGCTTTAGGTTATGCTGTCAGAGTGCTGCTGCCGGTGCTGTGTGTGTATGTGTGTGTCTTCTGTGGGTAGGTTCCCTGTCCCTCAGTTTAGCCACTGTTGTGGGCTAACTGGAGGAATTGCCGTTGTCGGTGCTGCAGGTGGCACTGCATGGTAGTATTGACGCTGTCAGTGACGCTGGCAAAGGCTTGGACGAAGCTAGGTGCCGTCATTGTCAGAAGGACATGCGTGTGCTGCTTAGACCAGTGCGCACATTCGACTGGACTCGTATCTGGTGCAGTCTGGTGTATTCACTGAGATTGTGTGGATCTGCCTCCTCGCATCACCTCAACCAGGCTCAATTTCTTTTGTAGAATTTTCGTGCGCTGCTTAACTGCATCTTGTGCCTGCTGAGTGATGCCAAGAATTGTGCCACACAATAATTTGGCCCATAAACTACTCGTATATTATACATATGTATGCACAGCACACACACACGCAGTTCATTCATATTAAATGTACTAGTTAATGGAATTCTCATCTCATGAGCTCTAGTCTATGGACAAACCTGAAATTACTAGAATATCTAGATAGATCTAAACTTCTTTGAGCAGCGCGCTGCGCTGCGATCAAAATACATGTAGATTCTTTAGCGCAACTAATTAATAGTGTAGTACAGTCTACAGCCTGAAGTAGCCTGTGTAAGATGCGGAGGGATGATTTTTGCATAGGAAGCCACTACGGTAAGGTTGATGGAACTATGGGGAGGTGAGAGATTCAAAGCGAGGGACGGAAGCCATGCATAGTTCGATCATAAGTTTAATTTTTGCATGAGTCTGGGGATGCATTAACGAGAGGCGGACGAGAGCATAGAAATAAAGCGGGCTAAAAAATATTAATACACAAAATTACATGTGCTAGCTAGTAATTTCAGAATGGTCAGCGACTCCTCCGATTTGTATCCGCGACCGCGTGCCCACAAATCCCCCGGCAGACCCTGTCGCAGTTGGTGGTTGTGCACAGAATACAATGTTAATTTTCGAGCTTCTCTGCAAAAAATGCGTGATGCACTCAATATGCGTGCTATAGTCTACTTCTTTGATTAGATGGCTGGGTTTTGCCTTTTCACTTGTGATCATCAAAAGCTTGGGCGTCATTGCTACTGGTGTTTCAGTGTGCGCATTATGTCTGGTTATCATATTATGTGCATGTGCAGTGTCTTTTACCTACATTTTTGTTTGTCTCTGTTTCCTGCATGCTCTTTCGCATTTTTACACCTCGCACATCCTCATTTTTCTCAATTAACAAGTGAAATCTTTTCTTAAAGACTAATTGCTATTTTAGTTAAGCTAGTAGGTTTTTGGTAATTAAATAATTCAATTTTGTCTATTTTCCAAAAAGTTTCAAAAAATGAATTAATTAAAATAAATTTGAATTATTTTAAGTTAATTGGAGTAAAATGTCTAATAAGTAACTATAATTTTTTATTTTAAGTACATGTAGCTTTGGTATAAGTATTAATGTAATAAGTACTTAAAGTAAAATCAAGCAAGTTATAGTTTTCAGAAATTATGCTACAAATAATCAAATATATACTAGTATCCGAATTCCTTTATTAAGGAACATGCAGTCGATATTAAATCCACAATGTGCTTTTTGGTGTTCAAGGATAGTTCCCTGACTTTTTCTATTATTAGTTAGATTTTATTATATTTAATGTAAAAATGAAAACAATTCTATTAACCATAAAAATGAACATTCTTTATTTGTCGAATCATCTTAACTTTGAAAAGATACATAGTGAAAACTTGATTTTTAATTCAACCTTTCAAGACTTATTTAGACTTCTTAATTCAGTGATTAGTTAAACTGATCGAAGTCCTTTCGAGTGCATGCTATAATAATTTCGCACTTTTTCGCACACGATAATTTTAAATGTCTGGGATTTAGAGCAGAGTAACAAAATGCTGTGCTCAAAAACATTTCCTTTGTCAATTTCTTGTTCTTTTATTTTTGCAAAAGAAATTTAACTGCATATTTAAAATAAAAATAGAAGAAAATTTTATTTTCTCTTTAATATTTTTGTCGTTTATTTTCCGCAACAAAGAATAACAAATAGCCTTGATTTCTTGTCAATTTCAAGTTTTCTTGTGGTTTTAGTAGCAGCTTCTTACAGAAATTGTCGAAAGAATTTTTTTTGTACGATTATTGGTCGATGTATAAACTTTTTTTGCAATAACAAAAAGTTGTGACCTAGCTTTGAGAACGACCCAATTATGTCTTGTTTTATTTTTTCTAGGAACTACTGATAAAAACTTTCAAAAACATTGCTAACTACAGAGTTTTACTTATAGTACGTTCTCTACTGTCTTCGTCTGTCTGTCTTAGTTGATAAAAAATATTTATTAAGGCAGAATTTTAGAAAACAGTAAACGCCTTTTAGAGACTTTAGGCTCACCTTTTGGCTGCTTGCAGTTTTGGAAGACCTAGTAGTACACTGCATAAACTTTTTGTTTTTTAAAATAGTACTAGATAAGTCTTATTAACATATTGGTATTGATATTCTATAATAAACTTCAACCACAATGATGAACGAAGCATTGAAGCATGAAAACAAAGAGCTAGATCAGTGGATTGAGCAGCTAAATGACTGCAAACAATTGTCAGAGAATCAAGTTAAAGTTCTTTGTGAAAAGGTAAGGAGGAATAAACCAATTATGATATCTTGATTACCACAAATTTACCAGAGATGCAGAGAATAAATGGCAATCATTTTTATGCATGATTTTTGGAATATTTTTGTCCTAAATTGTCAACATTTTCTGTGAATTGCAATTTCCTTTTTTTGTAAATGATAAAAGAATTTGATCCATTTTGCTATTTTCTATGTAAGAATTGGCAATCCTCTATTTTTGCATGTTACATTTTTTTCAAAAAAATAAATTCCTTAGGCTTAGTTACTGCAAATAAGTATTTGAACTTGCACAAGTGTAAAATATGGCAATGTATCAATTTTATGTCTATATCTACAAGTTTGATATAGAATAGGCCTAAAGGCTATTCTATGGTGGCAGTGCTTATTTAGCCGGCACCGGTCGAATAAGTTCGCTACTATTTAGCCGGCACCGGTCAAATAAGCCCGTCACTATTTAGCCGGCAGTCCTGCCCCACTGCCGGTCAAATAAGCTCGTCACTATTTAGCCGGCAATAAACAAATTTAATGCTACGATTCGTAGCAACTACGATATAAGGATATAAGGAACTACGATTCGTACGACAGAAACTAAAGTGTCTGTAGAAGTGTCTGAATAAGTGTCGGCGAATGTTTAATACGTCCTAGTTGTGGGCCCTGGCCATACTGTACATGTATACTGTCTGTAGCACACGAGAGGGCAAGGATCGCTTGGATGAATGGGTTATAGCTTATTAATTTGACCGGCAGTGGGGCAGGACTGCCGGCTAAATAGTGACGGGCTTATTTGACCGGCAGCAGGACTGGGGCAGGACTGCCGGCTAAATAGTGACGGGCTTATTTGACCGGCAGTGGGGCAGGACTGCCGGCTAAATAGTGACGGGCTTATTTGACCGGCAGTTGGGCAGGCCTGCCAGATAAATAGTGACGCGCTTATTTGACCGGCAATGGGGCAGGACTGCCGGCTAAATAGTGACGCGCTTATTTGACCGGTGCCGGCTAAATAAGCACTGCCTTCTATGGTCAAAACCTAACAATGGCTCCCTGTTTTTTAAAAGGGACTGGGGCAAGAGGGATAGGCATTCTGAGAGATTTCTTGCCTTGCTTGCTTTTTATCAATCTTGAGCAATAACTCTTATGCAATCATGGCTAGATACCCTATAGCACCTACTAATATAATTCCAATTTTTGATGTTCAACTTGCAGCAGACCTATGTAACTTCAACCTAACAATGTGTGAGCTAATAACCAACAACAAAGTAATGGTCCATTCTGCTGGCTGGCTATGTACCATAGTGTAGAAGGATGTCCATGTATGACCAAGCATAAATTTAAATTTTGGCTTATACGACAATACAACAGGTATTGAAAAATGGTATTACTGGTATATGATAGGGTACAATAAGGAATAAATGTGATCATAAATAAAAATATATTCTAATTTTCTAAAAAGTGCAAAGTAAAACAACAATTATGTTATTATTTATTGACTGCACACAATGCACATCAGTTAGAAAAGCAAAACAAATATAAATATAAAAGTTTTCTTATGCATGAATTTTGTTTTTGATTTTTTTCATTAAGCAACAGTGTTATGGTGAATGAGTTTTAAATATGGAAATAACTTACAAACTACAGTTAACAAAAACAATATTTCACAACCTATGACTCATGTATGACTATATGATAGTGTATGATACAGCACCCCCAAAAAGAGTGATATACAATATGTATGACAGGTGATCCTTGTATATGACAGATATTTCCATTGTATACCTGTCCTTCCGCACTATGGGCTATGTATTACCTATTGGCTAATCAATATCATTGTGGCATCTATCCTTGGCAGCTAGGCCTAGCCATGTGACTGCCATAGTCTGGATCATGCTAGTTGCACACCTAAACAAAAATTGATAATTACAAATGCATGCCAAAAAATTTGAGTACACACCCATTCTTAAAACTCCACTATTGTTGTGACAATAAATGACCTTTTTTCATTGCATAATAAACCCTTTTGACAGATAATTTGGTTAATTTTTCTACTTTTTTGGCAATACTATTGCCAAAGTAGAAAATTGATACACAAAAATTTGTTTGTCTCTTTATTTATGACAATGATCATGCAAATAAAACAACTTATTAATGAACTTGAAAAAGGAATTAAAATAGTCAACTTTATTGCTTATGTATGAGTATCAATCACTTTGATTCATTTTTCACAATCTTTTGTAACTTTCTATTTTTTGTATTTTATTATTAACTAATTTGCTTTCAAGTTTCAAATAAATAAGCTACTTTTACAATATGCTAACTTTTAGTAGTATTTTAAATACAAGTTTTAAAATTATTAATGGATAGATAATCAGTGGTCCCAGTGTGTGACAACAATTGACTGGCGAGCACCAGTAGGCGCGAGCCATAGACAAATCATTGTCACGTGCTGCAACTGCTGATTCTTTGCATTGTTTTTCTGTTTGACAATCCTACAGACAATGCATTGTTTGTATTCGTAGTAATGGATTGTTCTGCATTAAAATGTGAATAATGATCATAAAATTGCTAAACAATTATTACTTTTTAGCTCGTAAATTGCTTAGATGACCCCTGTGTTTAGCTAAAAAGATGGAAAAGTAAAGACAATGCATTATGAAGTCTGTTTTGGAAAAAAAGTACAAGATTCAATATTTTCCATGTTAACTTTAAGGGATTAATACTGGTTCACTTTCAGTTATAACTTAACAAAATTAAGAGTTATGTTTTGCAATTATGTGTTGAATGCATCTAGGACCTTTTGTGTACATTTTGAAGGTATTTTTGGCTTAAGTATTTATGAGTTATATATTGAAAATACAATTAGGTCCTTATGCTTATTGAATAATAAGTAGATAAAATCAATCCCCATAAAAATCCCCATATGCCCAAATATCTATATGCATAATCAGAATTTTATCTAGCTGGTTCAATATAGTTTTTTTTAATATGACATTTAGTTTGTTCATGGTTTGTACTGACCAAGTAAAATGCTAATATAAATTCTTAAATATGATCGCTATTATAGCCAAGGTTAAATTTTACCAAAATTTTTCTTTAAGTATGCCTAATGATAAATAAAGTTAGGGCCACTGTACACTCCTGTTTGAGTGTGTCTCTGTGTACGTACCCGCACATTTGTGTGCCTGCTCTGGGGAGTCTGCGAAATGAGCAGTAATGCCTCTCGCCAGTTGTGTGACAATGCCGCCTAAAGTGCGCCAGAGTGCACACAACCCCTGCCTCTCTCTATCTGGCTCTATGAAAACACCCTGTCTGCCCATAACAGGCGAAGGAGATCCTGTCCAAGGAGTCCAACGTGCAGCCAGTCAGCTGTCCTGTAACTGTCTGCGGCGATGTGCATGGCCAGTTCCACGACATGATGGAGCTGTTCCGCATTGGCGGCCGCTCGCCCGACACCAACTATTTGTTCATGGGCGACTACGTTGACCGGGGCTATTACTCTGTTGAGACAGTCACCCTGCTAGTGGCGCTGAAGGTTCGCTATCGCGACCGAATCACCATCCTGCGTGGCAACCACGAGTCCCGGCAGATCACCCAGGTGTACGGCTTCTATGACGAATGCCTGCGCAAATACGGCAACGCCAACGTGTGGAAATATTTCACCGATCTGTTCGACTACCTGCCGCTGACTGCTCTGGTTGAGGACTCCATCTTCTGTCTGCACGGCGGCTTGAGTCCGTCTATTGACACCCTGGATCATGTGCGGGCTCTGGACCGTATCCAGGAGGTGCCGCACGAGGTGAGTGCGTGAATGTTGCTTAGCATGATGATTATGGAGGGATGGATAGATTAATAGATAGATAGATAGATAGATAGATAGATAGATAGATAGATAGATAGATAGATAGATAGGCAGATAGATAGATAGATAGATAGATAGATAGGCAGATAGATAGATAGATAGATAGATACGTAGATAGATAGATAGATAGATAGATAGATAGATAGATAGATAGATAGATAGATAGATAGGTAGATAGATAGATAGATAGATAGATAGATAGATAGATAGATAGGCAGATAGATAGATAGATAGATAGATAGATAGATAGGCAGATAGGCAGATAGATAGATAGATAGATAGATAGATAGATAGGTAGATAGATAGATAGGCAGATAGATAGATAGATAGATAGATAGATAGATAGATAGATAGATAGGCAGATAGATAGATAGATAGATAGATAGATAGATAGATAGATAGATAGATATGCTCATTTTTACTGCATTTTCAGCCTCAAATGTTGTGGACTTTATCTATAGTAATACACCGGTTTTGATTTTTAACATTTGATCAATACCGGTAAAGTGGCGGACTATTGACTCCACCCTTATCATTTCAGGGCCCAATGTGCGACCTGCTATGGTCCGATCCGGACGATCGCTGCGGCTGGGGCATCTCGCCGCGTGGCGCCGGCTACACATTTGGCCAGGACATCTCCGAGACGTTCAATCATTCGAACGGTCTAACGCTGATCTCTCGGGCTCACCAGCTAGTAATGGAGGGCTACAATTGGTGTCACGAGAAGAATGTTGTAACAATATTCTCGGCGCCTAATTATTGCTACAGGTGCGGCAATCAGGCCGCCCTCATGGAGCTGGACGATGCGCTGAAATATTCATTGTAAGTACTGAGAGTTCTGGCTTATGGATCGAGCGCGATAGGCTATAGATAGTTAACCTGAGGGAAAAACACAGGATGGGGGCAGAGTGGGTGAGACAGATAGACAGATTAGGCCATAGACATTTCATTTGTGGGAAGCGGAGTGGATGAGAGAGTCAGACCATAGACATTTCATCGGAGGGAAGCGGTGTGGGTGAGAGAGTCAAACCATAGACATTTCATCCGAGGGAAGCGGTGTGGGTGAAGAGAGTCAAACCATAGACATTTCATCGGAGGGAAGCGGTGTGGGTGAAGAGAGTCAAACCAAAGACATTTAATCGGAGGGAAGCGGTGTGAGTGAGAGAGTCAAACCATAGACATTTAATCGGAGGGAAGCGGTGTGGGTGAAGAGTCAAACCATAGACATTTAATCGGAGGGAAGCGGTGTGGGTGAAGAGAGTCAAAGCATAGACATTTAATCGGAGGGAAGCGGTGTGGGTGAAGAGTCAAACCAAAGACATTTAATCGGAGGGAAGCGGAGTGGGTGAAGAGAGTCAAACCATAGACATTTAATCGGAGGGAAGCGGTGTGGGTGAAGAGAGTCAAACCAAAGACATTTAATCGGAGGGAAGCGGTGTGAGTGAGAGAGTCAAACCATAGACATTTCATCGGAGGGAAGCGGTGTGGGTGAAGAGTCAAACCATAGACATTTAATCGGAGGGAAGCGGTGTGGGTGAAGAGAGTCAAAGCATAGACATTTAATCGGAGGAAGCGGTGTGGGTGAAGAGTCAAACCAAAGACATTTAATCGGAGGGAAGCGGAGTGGGTGAAGAGAGTCAAACCATAGACATTTAATCGGAGGGAAGCGGTGTGGGTGAAGAGAGTCAAACCAAAGACATTTAATCGGAGGGAAGCGGTGTGAGTGAGAGAGTCAAACCATAGACATTTCATCGGAGGGAAGCGGTGTGGGTGAAGAGTCAAACCATAGACATTTCATCGGAGGGAAGCGGAGTGGATAAGAGAGTCAAACCATATACAACCAATCAACTACTTTCAGCTTGCAGTTTGACCCGGCCCCGAGACGCGGAGAGCCTCACGTGACCCGTCGCACGCCGGACTATTTCCTGTAAAAGATTCATTGTAACTTGTTGTTTATAACAAAAACTTGTTCTGTGTCGCTTGGTTTGTTTGTTTCTGTCTGATTAAACTCTGAAACGTGTTCCCTTTAGTTCTGTGTGACGCAATCATCTTTCACTTGAATTGTTGTGCGTTAAAAAATTGTTATTTTTTATGTCTACAGCCCTCTTAGTAGTGCCCCAGTCATTGTTAGCAATTTTCTCACTTACTAATGCTTGGGGAGTTTGTATTTTTCTGCTTTGTCAGTGTTTTCTATATATTATATTTAATGTTCCCATTGCATCCAGCGCATATCCTCAAGTCTGATTAAAAGCATATCTTACTTGCTTTTTACACAGTTAATCGTATCCTGCTTAGGCGGCCACAGATACTATTGTAGAATAACTGGATGGGCCACAGGCAAGTAAAACAGCGTTCTACTTTCAGTTCAGTAGCAAAGAAGAATACAAAGGCTATTTTATAAAAAAGGCCAGCTGAAATGAATTTGATAAGTTTAGCAGCCCAAGCTTGCAGGCGTAAGCAACTTGCTATTTGGTTCAGCAATAATGTACATTAGCCAGTCCGCTGAAATGTACATGGCAGCTTTAGGCTGGAATTCCGAGAAAGGCAATAAAAATTGGGGCGGGGCGGGGGTAGTGTGGAAAGTCGCGGTTGGAGGCTTGAAGCTGGGGGGGAAGGGGTAAGAGCCAATAAAATGAGCCTTGGCTTTAAAAATACATTAAAATGCTTCAGTTTAACTTGCTACTGACCTGAAAGTAGCTTACATGCAAATGTGCGGAGTGGTCCATTTAGTTATTCTCGTATCTGTGGGCGGGGCAAATGCTGCGCAATTTGCTTTGTTTCAAGCTAATTAGATTATCCCGAATTCGCTAACCCTTAACCTTTGTTGTGGCTTCCTGTAAAGCGAGTGCATGATCATTTAAATAATAATAATAGCAACGGATAATTAGCTTAAAACGTTGCAAGCTAAATTACTCTCCGTGTTTCGCAATCAGTCTTGCCCCACTTCTAAATAACATTCTGTATAAAAATTTGCTTTTAGGTTGTTTTATTTTATTTCAATGAGAATAAAGTCTGCTTTGTCTGCTGAGCTTATGGTCTGCTAGGTTTAGTTTAATTAGATAACAATTTAATTGGGTTTTTCTTCTTGCTTTGCTTCACAGTTTGCTCTGCAGGTGGGCTGTGAATGAAGGTGTGAACACTGTGGTTTCAATTGAAGAGGCGCGGTTTTTTGTCCCGCAGCGCTCTTGCTATGGCTGCCTAATAAACAAATTGTCTTAACGTTTTTTAGTTGGTTCGCTAAAATCTCAGCATGGACTTCTATGCCGAGTGGACAGGGTGTGACCTGGATTGGAAGCACTTTTCTTCTGAATTTAAGCTTACGACGCCAATTTGGACAAAACGCGTGCTAACGATGGCAGAGTGCAATTTAAAATGTATATCTGGATACATTTATCTATTTAGTTTTTTATCTCTTAGCCAGTGTTAAGTCCTGATGAGTCCTGTTCGAATATAATTGACGACAAAATGACTCAAGTAGTTTATGTCCAACTTGGCTATCTAGGCCTTAAACTCGTCCTTAAATTGATTTATTTCTCGTTGTCATGGAACTTTGCGAGGAAGCAGAGGGTTCTATGGTGCCAGTTTAGCTAAAGGCCATAGACATGTAGCGATCGATCGATAGAAGTTTGTCAGGAAGCTTTTTGTCACAAAGCCAAGCATTACCAGTAGCTGGGTTGAGGCAACTATTATAGGCATTCTTATTTGATCCAGCGTGCAAGAATGCTTTGGAAGTCGCCATATGCGTGCAGAAATGCAAGTGTCTATGGTAAAAGCACCTTGGATTTACATGTGCACTCCGTGCAGGAATGTCAATCGTGCAAGAATGTAATGCGCAATGTTTCTATATTTAGCATAACAGCCATAGACTACAAGCATAATCTTCTTTCCATCGTGCAAGAATGTTCAGACTAGCTCGCGCATATTTTGTCTATGGTTCAAGTCTAACTCCACACCCCAGCTCCACCCTTGTCTACTTTAGCCACACATGTTGGATCAAATAAGAATGGGAATCAAGCACTTTGACTTGTGCGTCTATGGCAAAAACCCTCGTGCGCTACGCGCACTCGTGTTTCAGCCATTGACGCACTCGTCAGCGTGCTGGATTCCTCCATTGTACCATGACCTTTGTGCCCGCTGGGCACTTATTCTTGCCTTTTAATGCCATAAACTACATTGAAGCCCGCTTGCAGGAGTCACACTTACTTTAATGCAAATTAGCGGGCAGTTAATGGATAAATAACGGCGCTCGCCAGACAATCGTTGTCACGCACTGGGACCGCTGATTCTTTGCATTGTTTTTCTGTTTGACGATCCTACAGGCAATACATTGTTTGTAGTAATGTATTGTTCTGCATTAAAAATGTGAATAATGATCGTCAAATTGCTAAACAATGATAGTAATACCCATGCTTTGCGGGCGTTAATGAGAAATCCTCGGGCGCCTTGTCCTAACGGCGCCCTCTGATTTTCCCATTAACGCCCTTAAAGCATGGGTATTAATGTACTACTAACCTCGCTTGAACTATACGAAAGTCTACTTCTTAAGTCTTCGCATTGCCCGCTCTTGCTGTTAACTATTTAACTATTATTAGGTGAAAAGCAACTAGAAAATAGTGTGTTGTCATTCTCCATCAATTTCAGTACCTAGCGATTTGGCCACTTTCAATTTTTGTTTCGATATATCTATAAAATTTACAAGCTACGAGCGTAGTGTTAGTCTGTGAGAGCTGCAAAGCATTGATTAGGCTTTAAGACAAGTATTTATTTAAAATTACAGACAGCCAGGCGCGTCGCCTTCGGAGGGACAGCTGGGGGAGCTGGGGCTTGTTCCCTCCACCCTTGTGACCTGTTATGGAAATCAATAGTTTTGCTTCAGAGTGACAAAATAGAGCACCCGCGGCCCCAAAACGAGTGCCTATGGCGCTGAAATGAGTGCCTGTGGCGCTAAAATGAGTGCCTGTGGCGCTGAAATGAGTGCCTGCGGCGCCAAAACGAGTGCCTGCGGCGCTAAAATGAGTGCCTGCGGCGCCAAAACGAGTGCCTGTGGCGCTGAAATGAGTGCCTGTGGCGCTGAAATGAGTGCCTGCGGCGCCAAAACGAGTGCCTGTGGCGCTAAAATGAGTGCCTGTGGCGCTAAAATGAGTGCCTGTGGCGCTAAAATGAGTGCCTGCGGCGCTAAAATGAGTGCCTGCGGCGCCAAAACGAGTGCCTGCGGCGCTAAAATGAGTGCCTGCGGCGCTAAAATGAGTGCCTGCGGCGCTAAAATGAGCACTGATAACACCGACTCAAAGGTAGGAAAGGGGTACATGTAGGAATTTAGTCATGTACATGTGCATGTAGAATTCTTGGCTTTGTCCCCCACCATAAAATCCATGGCGACGCCCATGCAGACGGTTTTTTCGAATCCTGTGTTTTTTTTTCAGTTTTCTTGCGCTCTCTATAGTAGAATATACAGAAGGGAAAGCTGATTGTTGAAGAGGACGGTCACGTGTGTGCTATAATTATAATCCATCCCTAAGCTGAGTTGTCTCCTTTCCTTTAATTATGCAGATCTTGAGCAGCAGGCATAGCCATCTGCAGCCGAGTAATCATATGGACTGAGCTTGCTTCGCTGTCCCTGCCTCACTGCTCTGCTTTGCTGGGAAAATAGGCTTCTGCCTCATCTCTCTCCGCATCCATGAGTGCGCTGCACTGTAGCCTCTGTGCCTCTCTGCGCGCCAACAACACTTATTGTTCCAATAGAGTTTATCGCCATTCTATTCTGTTAGCTGTTACGCTCGGGTTGGCACTCGCATGCTTTGAATACAAAATGAATTAATTGAACCTGTCCGTCGGACGTCTCTGACTGTGCTGCTCTTTGCCCTGTCCCCCAGCTATGAATTCTACCGCTGCTCGCCCCATGGTGCCAAAAGACAGCAACCCCCCCCTATGGCGCACTTATAAGAATGCATGCCGCACTCGGAGGGCATCTCGGGCGAAATCCGGTGCAAAGCCTGGCGCCAAAGGGTTAGAAAAGTTTTTTCCTGAAACCCGAGCTGCAGAACTGCGGCAATTCAAAGTTTAATAATTCCAAGTTGTTGGCGGAGGCGAAGCAATTGTCGGTCTCTCGATCTCTACACTCACTGAAAGATTCAATGCCAGCAACTGTTAGCGATGCAAGTCAAAGCGACGGCTTCAGAGCTTAGCTGGCATTGCTCAGGGCAGCGCCGATCTGCAACGGTTGCCAACTGCGCCTCGTCAGAGTCCGCCGGCGTCAATGGCGGCGAAACCGATGACGAAGGACTCGGCCGGGAGGTCAGCGAGGAGGAGCACAACGCTCTGACGGATGCTGCGGCCCAGCTGCACAGGGTAGGTGGCTGGGGGGAATGCTATACAGGTATATAGCTGCAGAGGTCCAGTGGGAAGAGTTCGGGAGCTGCAGTGTGCTGAGGGACAGGAGGGAGAGGCAGCTGCAGAAGTCCAGTGGGAAGAGTGCGGGAGCTGCAGTGTGCTGAGGGACAGGAGGGAGAGGCAGCTGCAGAGGTCCAGTGGGAAGAGTGCGGGAGCTGCAGTGTGCTGAGGGACAGGAGGGAGAGGCAGCTGCAGAAGTCCAGTGGGAAGAGTGCGGGAGCTGCAGTGTGCTGAGGGACAGGAGGGAGAGGCAGCTGCAGAGGTCCAGTGGGAAGAGTGCGGGAGCTGCAGTGTGCTGAGGGACAGGAGGGAGAGGCAGCTGCAGAGGTCCAGTGGGAAGAGTGCGTGAGCCGCAGTGGGCCTAGATACAGGAGGGAGAGGCAGCTGCAGAGGTCCAGTGGGAAGAGTGCGTGAGCCGCAGTGTGGCTGAGGGACAGGAGGAGAGGCAGCTGCAGAGGTCCAGTGGGAAGAGTGCGGGAGCTGCAGTGTGCTGAGGGACAGGAGGAGAGGCAGCTGCAGAGGTCCAGTGGGAAGAGTGCGTGAGCCGCAGTGGGCCTAGATACAGGAGGGAGAGGCAGCTGCAGAGGTCCAGTGGGAAGAGTGCGTGAGCCGCAGTGGGCCTAGATACAGGAGGGAGAGGCAGCTGCAGAGTCCAGTGGGAAGAGTGCGTGAGCCGCAGTGGGCCTAGATACAGGAGGGAGAGGCAGCTGCAGAGGTCCAGTGGGAAGAGTGCGTGAGCCGCAGTGGGCCTAGATACAGGAGGAGAGGTTAATGTAGCAACAAGAAGACCTAGTCAGAACTTTTAAACGCTCTACATCAGTTCAGTATTCATCGCATTTTTACCCCATTTTTCAGGATGCGCAACGGTCTGGTTCAGAATCTCAGTTGGACGCCGTTACGACTCCATTGTCGAGTCAAACAATGTACTGCTTAGACAGTTCCCAGTCGCCGAAAAAGTAATATTTGAACCTATCAATGGGGATGAGGACGCGATGGAGGCGGAGGCTGAGCCGGATGAGGCTGCGATAATTGTCCCTCTGTCTCCATCGGCCGGCAACGCGATGGACGAGCCTTCTGAGGCTTGCTGTCTCTGGTCGATCGCCGAAGACTCGCCGAGGATGCCAACGGATGGCACCGCGGATCCACCGGCGTCCTCCTCCGCTTCGTCGGTCGGCAGCTCCCAGTCCGTCTATGATAATCTACCAGCTGAGCCGGCGCTGGCCTCCTGGCTGCTGGCCGACTCAGCCGATGCCGCCCTGGCCGCCGGCCTCCAGGACCGCTGGAGCAAGTGCTGGACTGTGTGCAGCGGGAGCTGGAGTCCTTGATTGACTACGAGCCCGAGGATTGTTCGCACAGAGCTGTCCAGATAGCTAAGCAGATTTTGCAACTGCTCGTGTCTGGTACCAACTCTCGTTTCAAATTCGTCACCATGGTAACCCTGGCCAAGGCCGGCTCGCCCGAGTCCCGGTTCCACCAACTGTGCCGGAGCGCCGCCGACAACAGCCGGGATTTCAGCCGGGTGGCCGCTTGCCGGGGCGCGCAGTGTCCGCGCTGGTCAGCTGCCATTTCTTCCGGCTGGACTGACCGCGCCCCCCCCCGGCTGAGTAAAATCTGCGGGATTTCATTGTGGGGGGAATTTTCCCATCTTCCTCATTTCCCCATAATCGGCGGTATACGCGATGCGGTGTCTGTCCTACTCAGTTTGACGCATCTGGAATGGACTCTGGCGCCAACAAAGCTTATGAGTTGGCGAGAGTAGATTATATTTTGGCGCCACCAATTTTTTGGCGCCACTAGATTTTATTTTGGCGCCACTTGATTATACTTTGGCGCCACAAGATTATATTTTGGCGCCACTAGATTATATTTGGCGCCACTTGATTAAACTTTGGCGCACTTGATTAAACTTTGGCGCCACTATATTTTATTTTGGCGCCTCTTGATTAGATTTCGGCGCCACTAGATTCTGTTTTGGCGTCACTAGATTACATTTTGACGCCACTAGATTATATTTTGAGCCACTAGATTTAGCATCATAAAATATTGTTTTATTTCCAATTTGCAAACTTAAGGCGCCCATGACACCCAATGTAGCGCGCAGACTCTATGCCACTTTGGTGCCTTTCTAAGAACCTCAGAGTTGAGGGCTAAGGGGGGGGGACGCAACACCGCTTGAGCCGCGAACCCCCTGTTAGATGCTAGTCGGCAGATTTACTGTATTTGTATAGATCTCTCAGTTTTGTAATGCAACACGATTTTAATGCCTACAGCTATTTTTGCACACCTTTTGATTTTAATTCAGTTAGCTTAGCCTTTTCCCCTGTCAGTCAGGGTTATTTTTACCGTTCTATTGATAGATGCATTCCTCTGACGGCCGAACACAAGCAAAAATTGTTGATAATATTCATTTCTTCCTACTAATAGTAGAACAATTAGTGACGCCTTTTTGATGAGCTCAGGAATTTTAGAATTTTCATTAAATTCTCTATCCATACATGCGGATTTAATATGTTCGTCTTTTATGATTGATGCATTTTATCGTTGAGACAATTGCACGTCTCTCAATTGCTGACTTTGCGATTCAAAAAGATGTCATTTGCCTGCCAGATTTGAACATCGCCAAGATGGAGAAATTGCCATTACCTCCCCCACTCCGTGTGTCTCACCCTCACTTCTCTCCCCCAAACTCTCCCACTCCGTGTGTCTCACCCTCACTTCTCTCCCCCACTCCGTGTGTCTCACCCTCACTTCCCTCTCCCACTCCGTGTGTCTCACCCTCACTTCCCTCTCCCACTCCCTGTGTCTCACCCTCACTCCCTCTCCCACTCCCTCTGTCTCACCCTCACTTCCCTCTTTGGCAGCCCTAATTTATCCTAATTTTTTTCGCGTCCTTTCACCTTCCCGCCAGCTTCCCGCAGTCTCACTCTCTCCATCCATCCCTCCATATGGCTGGGATAATAATTGGGCGTGAGGACAGAGGCGCAGGCAGGGGAGAAAGCACGAGCGAGGCTTTGAATAGATAATGGGGAAGAGGATGTTGGCCACCAATCCTAATCCCCATACTTGAGCCCGCCAGCTCGCGCCTGGTTCATTCCCTGCAATCATCAGTTCAATTAAGTGGGGAGGTCTGGCCGCCCATATGTCAGGCGTATAAGATAGGTGCTCACACTGTTGAGATGGAAAATCTGATCAGTCTCGTCCTCGGCAGGCAGTTTATTTGCTTATATTTCTTCACTGTCGCATGGGTCTGATTGGCACGGAGGCTGGATTTGTAGCCACGGCCACTCACTATGCTGCTACTTCGCTTGAAGAATCTCGAAGTCGTTGAGCTTCCTAAGAAACGCAGGAAAATATCCATCATGAATGTATAATACCCATTGTACCTGTGCTCAGCGAGACCCAAGCACTTTTGGGACCGATTTCATCAGGGACTTTGGGGAATCACGTTTGGCGTTCATTATTTTACATTTTTGCGCACTAGTTGAACTCCAACCACATATATCTTTCGCTTAACAGTAGGAATACAAGCCATTTTTCCGCCCGTCGAACTACCAAGAGGGGGAATTCCCCCTGACATTTTTTTTGCTGCGCCGGAACGGAGCAACGCAGGCACACGAAATTCAAGAACACGGGCTAACTTTTTGTTGCGCACCTTCTCAAACAAGAATCAAGTCGCCAGCCCTTCGGACCGTCGAGAAATTCGACGATTCTGCCAGAAGGTCGGATTTTTCCCATAAGTGCCAGTGTATTCAGTACACCCCTGTGCGCCAATCAGCACTGCGCCTCAGTGCTGCATTGCCAAGTCTCCAAATTTCATCAGCACGTCGAACACATGTGTCTGCATCAGTTCTGACTTCGTTGGTCACTAGCCTTCACCCAAGTGGAGCTTCTGGACCCTCAACAGCTGTGGCACCAGGTGACTATGGACACCCTGATGCGGATTTCTCTAGTTTCGCCGATCAAGCCTCGACAGTGGGCAAGAATCAACCGCCAGACATTCTCAGCTAGTCTCTCAAGCATTCCGTCATCATCCCGACGCCGTCGGCTCCTTCAACAGATTACACCAGGTGACTATGGACAGCCTGATAAGAAATCTCTAGTTTCGCTGATCAAGCCTCGATAGTGGGCAAAAATCAACTGCTGGACATCCTCAGTTAGTCAGTCAAGCATTCAGCCATCAACCGGACGCCGTCGGCTCCTTCAACAGATTACACCAGGTGACAATGGACATCCTGTTGCAAAAATGTCAGGTTTTTCTTATTATTAAAAAATGAAAAAACGGATTGAATTTACTGGCTTCTTAAAAGCATAACCCTTTCTGCATAAAAATTGGGTTCAATCTTATAGTTGAATAAACTAAACAGCTTTTCGAATAAAATACGTATGTAGCTCGTATGCATAAAAGTATGTGTAATAATAATATAAATATACAGCAACATGAGTTCAAGCTTAACTATAGCAATGTCCGTGCTTTAAAAATTTGAGAGCTTCAGAAATGTTAAGAGCATGATAAAAAATCACGCTCAGGTGTCCTTACTCCCCTGGTGCCACCTGTTAAAGGTGCCGACGGCGTCGGGGTGATGGCTGAATGCTTGACTGACTAGCTGAGGATGTCCAGAAGTTGAGGTTGCTCATTATTGAAGCTTGATAAGAAAAACCTGACATATTTGCAACAGGCTGTCGGATCCGCGGACGTCGGGATGATGACGGCGTCCCGACGTCCCGGCGTCCCGACGGCGTCGGATGATGACGGAATGCTTGAGAGACTAGCTGAGAATGTCTGGCGGTTGATTCTTGCCCACTGTCGAGGCTTGATCGGCGAAACTAGAGAAATCCGCATCAGGGTGTCCATAGTCACCTGGTGCCACAGCTGTTGAGGGTCCAGAAGCTCCACTTGGGTGAAGGCTAGTGACCAACGAAGTCAGAACTGATGCAGACACATGTGTTCGACGTGCTGATGAAATTTGGAGACTTGGCAAGGCTGCACTGCGGCGCAGTGCTAATTGGCGCACAGGGGTTGTACTGAATACACTAGCACTTATGGGAAAAATCCGACCTTCTGGCAGAATCGTCAAATATCTCAACGGTCCGGAGGGCTGGCGACTTGATTCTTGTTTGAGAAGGTGCGCAACAAAAAGTTAGCCCGTGTTCTTGAATTTCGTGTGCCTGCGTTGCTCCGTTCCGGCGCAGCAAAAAAAATTGTCAGGGGGGGGAAATTTCCCCCCCCTCTTGTAGTTCTACTGTTAATACACATTATTTATGAGTCGTTTGCGACAAGAAAGTCATAATATATAAAATACTGTGAACCAGAACTCTTAAAAAAAGAAAATTAATTTCATAATTGTAAATAAATTCATATATAAAGGCTTTTTGCTTAAACAGTCAGTCAAAGTAATATCAGTAGAAAAGTCGTCTCAGAACAGAAACCTCTTCATCAAGTCTCAGGCCGCATCAATCACAGTAAGAAAACTTACTTTTAGTGCAAGTCCATATTTTCAAGTTTTTTTAGATTTCGCATCGTCTCTAGCCTATATCTATAATCCCATTGGCTTTGCCTAAGGCGGCCAATCACGCATTGCGCCAGCATTGGTACCGTGACATTTCTCCTACACTTTAACCACCAGCTAAAAGGCAGACGGCTCAAGCTCGTCAATTGGAGAGCCCAGACGCCGGCGGGCCACGATATTCTAGGAAAAAAACTTTCCACTAACAATCGCTGCTTAACGAACCCAGTGAGGATCTGCATTGAAATCTTCTGATTTTCAATTTGCTGGCCAGACGATTTTTTTAAATCAATAAACAGTAAAAAAACAACGTGTCCCAAATTTCAGGCAAGTGAAAGTTTTACTTGCATATTTTTTATATTACGCTCGTACAGCTGCATAACACCATTTTTAGTTAGTTACTAGCAATTTAAGCCCCCCGTTGGGGGGCGCAAAAATGACGCCAAGTGGTTTTTATTTTGGCCAATGAGTAATAACCTTACTTATTATTCAAAATCCATTAATCAAAATTTACTTTTTCTTATTTTTGGCAAAAATAAATTGCCATGAATAAAAACCTTCACCAGCCAAAGTTTCCTTCATCAGCCCAAAAGCCTTTCTCATTCAGCAAATAGTACTTATCCTTTCAAGCACAAACTCTTAGGGCATATCGTCATTGGCCTGGGCATATTCTGGTCCGCAGCAGGAGCTCAATATGCCATAAGCCTTGATGACATCTCAATAATTTCCCCAGTAAGCCTTGGCATCTCAGAAATCCCCCCAAGTAAGCCTTCACATCTCAGTAATTCCCTCAGTAAGCCTTGAAATCTCAGCAATTCCCCGAGTAAGCCTTGAAATCTCAGAAATTCCCCCAGCAAGCCTTGAAGTCTCAGCAATTCCCCCAGTAAGCCTTGACATTTCAGAAATTCCCCCAGTAAGCCTTGACATCTCAGCAATTCCCCCCAGCAAGCTCCTGTAGTGTAACAGGACATAAAACTCAAAGAACGTGTAAATTTTTGAAGGCCGATTTCCTGGGAAAAAAGACACTGCGGAGATAGGAAAAAAAAGACAAAAGTGAAAGTTTCCTACTACTGTTTTCTTTTTACTTCATAAACCCAAAGTGAATATTAGTAGGAATTAATATTCATTGGAATGGAATCATACCTACAATAATGGCTTAAGAGTACCTGGATGCAAAATTTTTATTACAAATATCCTGGATTCAATTAAGAAGGAAAAAACTTGGGGCTTCTGTAACAAAAAGAAAACAATATTAAAATGAAACTTGCACTACACAGCTGTATAAAATACAACAGAATAACATGTTGCGCATGCTAAATTGACAAAAATGCAATCATTGATTATGTGGTGAAGAAAGGTTTTCTTCTATCTCCGCAGTGTATTCTTTCCAGGAAATCGGCCTCCAAAAATTACACGATCTTTGAGTTTTACGTCTTGTTACACTACAGTGGTCCTTGAGCCTGTTATTGAATGTGCAGCTTAGTTTCGGATTTTCAGTTTTCATCCAGTAGTAATTAGCGGTTTTCAATTTCCCCGCTAGGTTTAGCCCCGACAACAGCAAATAATAAAAGAACTCCGCCCTTGCCGCTGGTGAAATTCCGCGAAATATTGCTGCTGATTGAAAAATCGGGGGGGGCAAGAAAAGAGCTTGGGGTACCGAGAGGAATGTCCGAGTCTCAACTGCTCTCCCGATTGACTGATGGGCTCCTGGAGGGTCGGGCAGGCGGTGTGACTTCAAGATGACTCAGAAAGAGCTGGAAGGCGGGCGAGATCCATGCCAAAGAAAATATGATCCTCCACATCTCAGCGCAGCTCAGCCCATAGCCACTGCAGTTCTGGCCCTCATTTATCCATTCTCATTGCTAGTCAATTGGGCCCCGTGCTCGACTGCGCCAGAAAGTTCGCCGCATGCACCGGTTGGGGCGCACAAGTCGGGCCCGCTTCCTATGGGCACCAATTATTGCCCGAGGCCTTTCCTACAATTAGAACCGGCCATCTCCGCCATGCCCAGGGGCTGGCTGGCCTTGACCAGTTTTCAAGTCCGCGAATTTTTTTTCAAAAGTGTGAAGAAGAGAGACGAGCTTTCCCTATGCTCCTCCTCCCCGACTCCTCATTTCCGCCCGGCAACAGCTCGGCCAGAAATTTATGCGCCGCCCCCCTCAGAAAATGCACTAATTCTCCTTCGTCTCCTTGGCTGCTTTTTGTTCGGCAGTGGGCTGACTTTTCAACTGGAGTTCCTTAAATCAAAATTAGCCCGGGGCTCGGCTGCACAGTTCAAATGACAGCCATTGCGGAGATGCCAGACTCCGACAGTCTCATCCAGGACAGCCGCTTCCTTCTTAGTCCTCTAAAAAGGCCATGGCCAAATTATGAAGCTATTATCTAGTCTGAGACGTTCTGTCTGGAATTAGATTTTAATTTTAATTGAAAGTATGTCGGGTACTAACTAGCTCTGAGTTGGGAGGGCAGACGGCCTCAAATCTTACATCACATTAGCTACTTCAGTAGGTGGGACACCCAGCACATTAGCTACATGAGTAGGAGGGGACACCCAGTACATTAGCTAATTGAGTAGGAGGGGACACCCAGTACATTAGCTACATGAGTAATAGGGGACACCCAGCACATTAGCTACTTCAGTAGGTGGGACACCCAGCACATTAGCTAATTGAATAGGAGGGGACACCCAACACATTAGCTACGTGAATAGGAGGGGACACCCAGCACATTAGCTACGTGAGTAGGAGAGGACACCCAGCACATTAGCTAATTGAGTAGGAGGGGACACCCAACACATTAGCTACGTGAGTAGGAGGGACACCCAACACATTAGCTACTTGAGTAGGGGACACCTAGCACATTAGCTACATAAGTAGGAGAGGAGGCCCAGCACATTAGCTACTTGAGTATTCCTACCCACACTACTATAAATAATCCTGCAATGTCAAGTCTCAGGTGCTCAAGTAGAGTCAAACTATCTCCCTAACAACCTGCTAACCAACCTGCCTCCAGGACCCCCGGCGGATGTCCTGTTCACTGGTCCGTCGCTCTGGGGAAAAGTCCTGCGCACTTCAAGCACCGACTTTCAATCAGATCAGCGGCAGCAACAGCAGCAGCAGTTCCTCAGGCCAAAATGCGCCGCCAAAATATTCGAACCCTGGCACTAATTGTGGTCACATTCACCTACCTGCTGGTTGGCGCTGTCATATTTGATGTGATCGAAAGCGGCCACGAAATTGAGGCCAGGCAAATGTAAGATTTTGTGGCGCTGAGCAAACCTGTGCTAACCTTTTAGCTCAATTGCAATATTCATAAAGTTTGTCCCGTCTATACCAATACTTCTGTCCCAATACCTCTATCCGATACCTCTATCCCGATACCTCTATCCCGATGCCTCTATCCCGATGCCTCTATCCCGATGCCTCTATCCCGATACCTCTATCCCGATACCTCTATCCCGATGCCTCTATCCCGATACCTCTATCCCGATACCTCTATCCCGATGCCTCTATCCCGATGCCTCTATCCCGATACCTCTATCCCGATGCCTCTATCCCGATGCCTCTATCCGATACCTCTATCCCGATGCCTCTATCCCGATGCCTCTATCCCGATACCTCTATCCCGATACCTCTATCCCGATACCTCCATCCCGATACCTCTATCCCGATACCTCTATCCCGATACCTCTATCCCGATACCTCTATCACGATACCTCTATCCCGATGCCTCTATCCCGATGCCTCTATCACGATACCTCCATCCCGATACCTCCATCCCGATACCTCTATCCCGATACCTCTATCCCGATACCTCGATCACGATACCTCTATCCCGATGCCTCTATCCCGATACCTTTATCCCGATGCGTCTATATCGATACTTCAATCCCAGCCCATCTATCCCAGCCCCTCTATCCCAGATCCTCTATCTCAGACCCTCTATCCCAGCCCATCTATCCCAGTCCCTCTATCCCAGTCCCTCTATCCCAGTCCCTCTATCCCAGTCCCTCTATCCCAGTCCCTCTATCCCAGCCCATCTATCCCAGTCCCTCTATCCCAGTCCCTCTATCCCAGTCCCTCTATCTCAGTCCATCTATCCCAGATCCTCTATCCCAGACCCTCTATCCAGTCCCTCTATCCCAGTCCCTCTATCCCAGTCCCTCTATCCCAGTCCCTCTATCCCAGTCCCTCTATCTCAGTCCATCTATCCCAGATCCTCTATCCCAGTCCCTCTATCCCAGTCCCTCTATCCCAGTCCCTCTATCTCAGTCCATCTATCCCAGATCCTCTATCCCAGACCCTCTATCCCAGTCCCTCTATCCCAGTCCCTCTATCCCAGTCCCTCTATCCCAGACCCTCTATCCCAGTCCCTCTATCCCAGTCCCTCTATCCCAGTCCCTCTATCCCAGTCCCTCTATCCCAGTCCATCTATCCCAGTCCCTCTATCCCAGTCCCTCTATCCCAGTCCCTCTATCTCAGACCCTCTATCCCAGTCTTTTTATCCCAATAAAAACGACAGAAGACACGCAGACTTCCGTCGGACAGTCCAGCTCAAATGCCCATTGCAATGCGGCACCCACAGCAGCGGTAGAGTAAGGCTCCGTATTAGATAGCTGCGGACCGGCGGCCAACATCCCTCCTCTGTTTTTCTAATTAACAGTTTGGCTGCAGTCGGTCGGCTCCCCCTTCTCTCTGTTCTTTCCCTCCTCCTGTTCGCCAAGCAAATTTCTCTGCTCAGCTGCTGCTGCTGCTGCTGTATTGCCCGAATCGATGGCGCTGCTGGCTGGGGACCCGGCGGCCGATTTGGCGGCGCTAAAATAACAGTCAGCTGGCTGATGAAGACATTTTATAACACAGTCTCTCGGCTTTTATTGCTGTGTCTGGTTCTTCTGTTTCCCGCCTTTTCTCTCCTAGGAGTAAAAATGCCACTTTTGCAAACTAGAAATATCACAAACCACCAAGTTCACAAACTACAGACTTCACAGACTACAGAATTCACAAACTACAGACTTCACAAATTTCAAAATTCAGAAACTAAAAAAACTTCACAAGCTACCAATTTCAAAAACTACAAAATTCACAAGCTACAGATTTCACAAACTACAGACTTCACAAACTACAAACTTCACAAACTACGGAATTCACAAGCTACAAAATTCACAAGCTACAGAATTCACAAACTACAGACTTCACAAACTACGGAATTCACAAACTACAGACTTCACTAACTACAGACTTCACAAACTACAGACTTCACAAACAACGGAATTCACAAGCTACAAAATTCACAAGCTACAGAATTCACAAACTACAGACTTCACAAACTACGGAATTCACAAGCTACAAAATTTACAAACTACAGACTTCACAAACTACGGAATTCACAAACTACAGACTTCACTAACTACAGACTTCACAAACTACAGAATTCACAAACTACAGACTTCACAAACTACAGACTTCACAAACTACGGAATTCACAAGCTACAAAATTCACAAGCTACAGACTTCACAAACTACAGACTTTACAAACTACAGACTTCACAAACTACAGACTTCACAAACTACAGACTTCACAAACTACAGACTTCACAAACTACAGACTTCACAAACTACAGACTTCACAAACTACAGACTTCACAAACTACAGACTTCACAAACTACAGACTTCACAAGCTACAGACTTCACAAACTACAGACTTCACAAACTACAGACTTCACAAACTACAGAATTCACAAACTACAGACTTCACAAACTACAGACTTCACAAACTACGGAATTCACAAGCTACAAAATTCACAAGCTACAGACTTCACAAGCCACAAAATTCACAACCTACAAAATTCCCAAAATAAAAACTTCACAAACCAGAAGCTTTACAAGCTGCCAATTAACTTCTTTAATATTTTGATATTTATTCTATTCTAAATAGCATTTTATTAGTGGTCCAAAGCTCGCACACATGTAGCTTGTGAATTCGCCAGCTCGAGTTGAGAGGGACAGGTGCATAGAAGAAGCATCTCTAGCTTGTATTTTAAGTTCAAATGATCCCGGGTGGACTTCCATATCCTTCTCTTCTGAGCAAGGACTTCATCTCACTGTCTGCTTAATATAGCGGGCCTCAAAAAAGAAACGCCAAGAAAACGATTTACAAGTACCCGTAACTAGCTCGCAGGCTAAAGGTCGGCCTAATGAGTTGCGGTAAACTTAACTAGTGGAAAAGAGATTCGAAATAGATGGCTCTACAGCACGTGCCTTGCTAAGCCTGGAATCTCGTTATGGTTTTAACATACAGTTAAAACTAAAATGCAGTAAATCAGTCTTTCAGTCAGTCAGTCAGTCAGTCAGTCAGTCAGTCAGTCAGTCAGTCAGTCAGTCAGTCAGTCAGTCAGTCAGTCAGTCAGTCAGTCAGTCAGTCAGTCAGTCAGTCAGTCAGTCAGTCAGTCAGTCAGTCAGTCAGTCAGTCAGTCAGTCAGTCAGTCAGTCAGTCAGTCAGTCAGTCAGTCAGTCAGTCAGTCAGTCAGTCAGTCAGTCAGTCAGTCAGTCAGTCAGTCAGTCAGTCATTCCGTCCCTCCCGCAGCTACCTGGAGGAAGAGCAGCATTGGAAGACTCTGTTCAACATTAGCGACGAAATCTTCGAGAACATCACGGACCTGGTGCTCAAGATGAAGCCTTACAAGGCCAGCAGCGAGCAGTGGAAATTCTATGGCGCTTTCTACTTCTCAACAACTCTCATCACCACCATCGGTGAGCAGTTGGACAGCAATGAACTACAAATGAGTCAATGCAATGAACTATCATTATCAGGAGAATGGAATACCGCCTGAGGACTGTAGGAACATAATAGCGATCCCATTTCAAGACTCCGAGCTCTTTTCTCTCTCATCTAACTGTAAGATTCTTTTTTATTCATTGAAGCAATTCGAGTTCACTTCACGGGCCAGCAAGCCCCACTTCTAGGGGAAACCCATGCAGTCAGTCTGGTCCCAGTGTCATGCAGTATGTTTGCCAAGTCGGGGCATTCAGCGTTAAGAATAGGGAGGGAGGGCTATGCGGGAATGCGGGAAGCGAAAGCAGAAACTGCAAAGTAAGCTGAGCCATTTCAGAGCCGCCCGGCTTTCCGCTGCCCTTTCGTCTGCAAGAGAAAATCGATTAAAATGAAGTGAAGAAAATCTGAGTCAGTTTGGCCAAGCATGCGGCTTTCTGGATGCTGGGTAGCGAGAGAGTGGGTCTGTGGCGTTGCCGAGCTGGGAGGCTAGATGCTGTGCTTTGATTTATTCTCCTTGGTCGGGATCTGTCCCACCAGAAAGTGGGATCTGCATTGATGCCGTGTCCTTTGCCGGGATCTGTCCCACCAGAAAGTGGGATCTGCATTGCTGCCGTGTCTTTGGCTAGGGATCTGTCCCACCAGAAAGTGGGATCTGCATTGCTGCCGTGTCCTTGGCTAGGGATCTGTCCCACCAGAAAGTGGGATCTGCATTGCTGCCGTGTCTTTGGCTAGGGATCTGTCCCACCAGAAAGTGGGATCTGCATTGCTGCCGTGTCCTTGGCTAGTTATCTGTCCCACCAGAAAGTGGGATCTGCATTGCTGCCGTGTCTTTGGCTAGGGATCTGTCCCACCAGACAGTGGGATCTGCATTGATGCCGTGTCCTTGGCTAGTTATCTGTCCCACCAGAAAGTGGGATCTGTATTGATGCCGTGTCCTTTGCCGGGATCTGTGCCACCAGACAGTGGGATCTGCATTGCTGCCGTGTCCTTGGCTAGGGATCTGTCCCACCAGACAGTGGGATCTGCACTGATGCCGTGTCCTTGGCCGGGATCTGTCCCACCAGAAAGTGAGATCTGCATTGCTGCCGTGTCCTTGGCTAGGGATCTGTCCCACCAGACAGTGGGATCTGCATTGCTGCCGTGTCCTTGGCTAGGGATCTGTCCCACCAGACAGTGGGATCTGCATTGCTGCCGTGTCCTTGGCTAGGGATCTGTCCCACCAGACAGTGGGATCTGCATTGATGCCGTGTCTTTGGCTAGGGATCTGTCCCACCAGACAGTGGGATCTGTGTTGATGCCGTGTCTTTGGCTAGGGATCTGTCCCACCAGACAGTGGGATCTGTGTTGATGCCGTGTCTTTGGCTAGGGATCTGTCCCACCAGACAGAGGGATCTGCATTGCTGCCGTGTCCTTTGCCGGGATCTGTCCCACCAGACAGTGGGATCTGTGTTGATGCCGTGTCTTTGGCTAGGGATCTGTCCCACCAGACAGTGGGATCTGTGTTGATGCCGTGTCCTTTGCCGGGATCTGT